>JANQAP020006137.1:0-11748 GCA_026874005.2 Erythroxylum coriaceum | reverse complement strand
ATTCATAAAAATTTCTACTGCCATCTGACACTTATTTCTGCTACTATTCATCAATTGTCTCGCCACTTGGCATTTTTCTTAGTCCAAAAATACCTTTAATTCCAAAAAATTCTCAAATTTCACCAAAAATTCTAAATCAGTAATTTAATTCACCAAATCAAATTTTAAGGCAAAATAATCATTATCCATATCATAATCACATTAAAACAATCATTTATACCCGAAAATGTAAAATGAGTGCATAAACAAATTATTGTAATGTGTGCAATGATTAAATTCACGTGTGTGTATACTAATATTATGCATGAGTATAAAATGCATTTTTCTAATCTCTCAATTATATTTCTCATATATGGTATTCCCGGGCTCTATCCCTTAATATAGGAACGGGATGTTACACTAATGATATAATCTAACTCATCTTCTATTTCTTTTCTCTTAGTTTGCACAACGTTCAGAATAGAAGGTTGAGATTCCCTGACTTGCTTCAGAGTAGGTTCACTAACCGTTTTAGAGTAACCCTTTGTAGTCATTTCTTCATCTTATTCCTTGCGAGCTTCTTTATACTGGACCGGGTGATTGTCATTATCCTTTCCTTTGTGCTTTTTTTCATTTGTACTTGACAAACTCCCTTTAGGTCTCTTTACCACTACTTTGGCCAGTTGGTCAAATTTTTTCTCCAAGTTTTGTATGGATGTGTCTGTTTCTTGATGTTTTGGCTTTGATTCCTAAATAAATTCCAATCTTAACACATTCATCCTCGGTTCCTTAGTTGTGATGTTTGTGTCTGAAATCCAAGTGGAGGGTTATTCCTTTTCTGTCCCTAATTTGCCCATGAAAAGTTAGGGTGGTTCCTCAATCTTGCATTGTATGTGTTACTATAAGGGCGTTGGAGCATTCCCCAAATAATCTACATGTTCGGGTTGATCTGATTAACAATCTTGTCATGGGTGATCTATCCCACAAGTCTCACATTGCATCACTCTTCCCTGTGAAGCCATAGTAATGTTGTCTATCTTTTTGTTCAGAGCCTCCACTTGACTTGCCAGTCTAGTCACAACGTCTATTTCGTAAACTCCAGATGGCCTGTTAATGGTTTATGCTCCAGCTGAGCACCATTAGTAATTACTTATGGCCATGTCCTTGATCAATTCTTAAGTCAATTCAGGTTTCTTATTATTCAACGTCCCTCCAGTTGTTGCACCAATCGACTGCCTGGTATTTTGACTTATCCCATTAAAGAAAGTTTGGATTTGCATCCACAGAGGTAATCCATGATGTGGGCATCATCGAAACATCTTTTTAAATTTCTCCCATATGTCGTACAAAGATTCTCCTTCATTTTGAGACTATAAAGAGATATCGTTCCTCTACTTCCTTGTCTTAGTAGGAGGATACTTCGGTAAAAAAATTTCCGCCACTTGATCCCATGTCATCAGTGACGAACGTGGCATTGAGTTAAGTCACTACTTTGCTTTTCCTCTCAAAGAGAAAGGAAATAGACCCAGTTTGATGGCGTCATCATTTGCTCCATTTATTTTAAACGTATTGCAAATCTCTAAGCAGTTAAAGATGTGTGCGTTAAGGTCTTCGTCTTAGAGTCCATCAAATTGGACTGACTATTGCACCATTTGGATAATGCTCAGTTTGATCTTAAAATTGTTCACTTGTACAGTCGATCTCACTATGCTGGATTTCGTGCTAGTTAAGTCCGGCCTAGTATAGTCAAACATAGTTTATCGTTAGTCAACCACGTTACACAATCCTTTGGTGTCTATGTGACCTTCCAAGTCCTCTATCCAACGATCTAGTTCAAACTCCCTAAGGTTTGTCCTACGACGATTCCTGCGCACAGTTCTTTATATCTCGAGATTTGCATCAAATAAGTTCTCAGTGTTACTTTGGGTTATAAGCTAACCTGGAGTCTAGTCTAAACTAAGGAAATAACCTAGCTAATAAAAATAAATTAAATAGCATAAAGTAAAAAAATAAATATAGCAAATACGAAAACAAAAGTAATAACTAGATTAATAAAACTAAAGTGTTCGAAATATTATCGTCCACGGCAACGATGCCAAAAACTTGATTGACCTATTTCGCATTAGTCAATATTTAATACCGCAAGTGCACATTATAGTTGTAGCTAGTACCAAAAATATGGGTTGATCATACAAAGACGATGAGTACTATTAATGACTGTTATTCTATTATCTAGCCTATAAAATGATTGTGTGGGTTTTTTAATTTAAGAAACTAAAATTAATCAAATAAAGTAAACATGCAGCATATAAGAAATCCACCTATAATTATGGATGGTCTATTTTATAAACCACTTGGATGGTATATAGGTTAGAAACCCATGATGTAGCTCTATTGAGGCTTATCGGTGAAATATTTCAATACTCTAGGAGTCACAACGAGAAAAGTCTTTTTCAATTCATGTGGTCTAACAATGCCACGTACGAAATTGAAAACTATAATGCATCATCCAATAGCTCTAATGTAAAGTTCTTCACCCAATATGCCTTCTTATCAATTTCATTGTTTATTTAAATTAAAACTTAGTATGTCAACTTGTATTGATTTATCATTATGTTATTTAGAACTTATTATATTTAGTAATTTATTTTAATTGTACAGTTAGATGGACAAAAGTTGGATGTCTCATCGGAAATGGTCTAATGAATATTTAGGAGTCAATAGTTTCATGTGATTTGTAAAAGATCAAACGGATGTATAATTGTTTATTCATTGTCCATGTATAGCTTACTTAAATGTAAACATTCAAAGTCAAGATGTATATAATCACTTGCTAATCCAAGGCATAGATAAATTATATACTCCATGGTAGGGATGTCAATGGGTCGGGTCGGGACGAGTTGTGGCTCGTCGGTCAGCTTATGGCTCGGGGAGCTAGCATGGGCTGGCCCGAGGCTAAAAAATCCCACGGATTGACCAGCTTGTCATTTATTTTTTAAAATAAAAAAAGTTTAAAATGACGTCGTTTTGAAAATAACAGACGAGCCGGGTCAAACCGACCCACGGCCCATGGCTTGCCCATGACCCAATCAACGCAGGCCAAAAATGGGCCGGGCCGGGCCACTTTTGACATACCTACTCCATGGATTTATCATGGCGAATGTTTAAAAGCAAGTTATAGTAGAAGTGTTAATACAGGTGTTGCTGGTAATAACAATAATGATGTAGAAGATTGTGATATTAATGACAATGATGACGATAGGATTGACGGGATGTCAAAGGATTATGAGAATGGTTTGCCTAACATAATTGCTAGTATTATAGAAGATAATTTTTAGAAGTTATTGAAAGATTCTTAAGAAGAATTATATCCAAGGTGCGCGAAATTCTCATAGCTATCTTTTGTTGTGAAGTTGTTGCATTTAAATGTCTATAATAAATGGAGTAACAAATCTTTTGATATGCTCGATGATCTATTACCTATTGGACACAAATTGCCTAAATCTTACTATGAAGCAAAGAAATTGTTAAGGGACCTTAGACTATGATATATATCAATACATGTTTGTAAGTATGATTGTGTTATATTTTAAAAGGACAGTAAAGATCTTGAAGAATGTCCCATTTGTGATACATCAAGGTGGAAAATGGATGATGGGAAAGGGAAAAAGATACCACATAAAATATTATGATACTTCCCTATTAAACCCCAATTTTAAAAGCTTTTTATGTCAAAAAAAATAGCCATAAGTATAAGGTGGCATAAAGAGAAATGCATTGATGATAACATTATGTGTCATCCAAACGACTCTGTGGCATGGAAAGACTTTGATGGGAAGTTTCCATCGTTAACAGAGGATTGTCGTGATGTTCGATTTGGTTTAGCCTTTAATGGATTTAATTCGTTCGATAATATGAGTACTTCTTACAACATGTGGCTGGTAATTCTTGTGGCATATAATTTACCTCCATGGAAGTGTAAGAAGGAGTCATTTTTATTATTGTCTTTATTTATTCTAGGACCTACTGCTCCTGGTAAGGATATCGATGTATACATGCAACCACTAATTTATGACTTAAACCATCTGTGGGAGGTTAGATTAGAAACTTATAATGTTATTCAAAGTGAAACATTTATAATGCATACGGTTGTTTTATAAACTATAAATGATTTTCCAACTTATGGGAATTTGTCTAGATGGAGTACTAAAAGGTATATGGCATGTCTTGTGTGTAACTATATAAGGCTATGAAGTAAAATATGTTATATGGGACTAGGAATGTCAAAGTCGGCCCGACCCAGCTCGGCCTATTTTTGGCCAGAGTTGGGATGGCCACGGGTGGGCCACGATACCAGCCCGGCCTGACCATTACTTCTAAAACAACGTCATTTTATAAAAAATAACGTCATTTTGAAAGTTTTAATTTAAAAAAACAAAGAACAGCCTGACCCGGCCCATTGACATCCCTATATGGGACGTCGTCGTTACTTGGAACATAGGCATAGCTGGCGAAGAAGCAAATTCTTTAATGGCAAAGTAAAACATAATGTGTTGGGTTTTGATCTTGCATCACATGCATCAAAAATAGAAAATAGTAACAGAAATATAAAATAAAACCCAAAAAGCCAAGAACTTTCATGTGCCATTAAATATAACTTTAACAAAACATTAACTTTAAAATTTGTACCTTACAATCTCCTTCGTTCGTCATTGTCTTCACCTCTTCGGGTTGTCGTAAACCACCACAACCAAAGGAGGAACGTCTCTAATGATATCCACGTGAAGATTGAAACCTGAAACCTTTTAGGAAGAATGGTTAGAACACTCACAAAGTGCTAGCTTTGTGATGTATTCTTTGAGAGAGTGTTTGTAGAGAGTGAGAGAAGATGATGAACAATTCACCAAAAAGTCTCTTGTTTCACATAACACTTGCATAAAAATTGATGTTTCTTACATCCTTTGGCCTTCCTCTAACTCCCAACATCAATAGAGAGTTCGTGGGAATTAAGTGGCTTTTAATCCCACTTAATTTAACATGAAACTTCCACCCTTTCTTTAAAGGGTAATTTTGTCATCTTGCTTATTAAAGGACAATTTTGTCATCTTACCTAATAAGCAAGATTCATTTGTGTCATATGATTCACAATCAAATGACCCTAAACTACCACACTTGTGTAGCTTAGTCATGCATCTCTCATATCTTGGATCCCTATCCAAAATCATTTTACTCATTCTTCGTATCTTTAATATGTGTGACCTATTAGGTTCCCGGTTATGTTAGCCACTTGAATTAACACTTAATTCAAGCAAGTCATGAGTGGTATCTAGCAACATATCATAACCCCCAATTGACTGAAAAGTCAGCGGTTTGACTACAAACCCTTCCATAGACAATGTTCCCGTGCAATTCATCCTTTCACCATCTATACCCCACTTAGTTTAGAGAATGGTTAAAGAGTCAACTCCTACTAAACTGAGTACGTCACATCTAGCTCAAGTGATGTTAGATCTTATCCTTGAGGCTCATTACTCAATTGGATATGTCACTGAAGACTATCTTCATGACATTTCCACTCTGGCTAGAGATTCCCGAGTAATGACCACGACAAGAGGCCGTGGGTATCATCTCCTTTTATTAGGAGTGGTGAATCCTTTATTGGCTACTCAATTATCTTCGAATATTTTAAGTTGTACCCAATCACCACCCTATGAGCAACCTCTAAGAAGCAACGAGGAATGGAGTCAAAGTATAGGATTAGTATCCAAGATATCTTTGAGCACTTCAAGTCTAAGGATATTTGCACCATTGCTATAATGAGACTATCATTGACACTAGAATAGATTATCCATATGATTGTCTCATGGCAGGACATCTAATGTACTTACTACTTTTAGCAAACATCCACATGTTAACTCTAAACAACTCATACTTACAGCTGATAAGATCCACTGCTTGATCTAATAAAGGAGTATAACATATGCTAGTCTGTCTGGATTAATAATATCTCATCTCATTAATCCTATAACTAGGGATAATTTAGATACTAACATAATTACACATGATAGGAATCTCATTATCATGATCTCATCATGATTTCCTTTATGTTATATAATATATCAAGGACTTCATTAATACGATTTAAAATCACTATCAATTCATAAAGAACATGAACATCAAATTAACAAAAAAGCCTTTTTGTTAATTAGAAGATATGTACAATAAGTGCTAAAGGTGATTGCCTTTAGAGCACTTCTCTGACATAATAAAGCTCCTTTGCACTTGTCTGGTGATGATGTGGTTTACCAACTATCAATTTTGGGTGACATTATACTTAGCAAACACCAAAGTAATAATAAGTGAAAGCAAAGTGTTGTTAATCTTAATTAGAGTAAAAAAAAGCATATTTTTTTGTTTATCATATTGGAATGAATTACTATAGAGACATAATCTTGATGTGATGCATATTGAAGAAAATATTTGTGAGAAAATTTTAGGTCCTTTAATAAGAATTGATGCCAAATCGAAAGACATAATTAAGGCTAGAATATACTTAGAATGCATTAATATAAGAAAAGATTTGCATTTGAAAAGAAGAAATGATGGGTCACACATCACTTCACCTACATGTTACAATATGTCAAAAAAGGAGAAACAAAATTTTTGTTAATTTCTTAAATCAGTCAAGTTTCTTGATGGATGTGCATCTAATATAGCTTGTTGTGTCAACGTGAATAAAGGAAAAGTTTCGAGGTTGAAAATTCACGATTGTCATGTACTTCTACAATGATTACACCCTGTTGGAATACATCGGTATTTGTCGAAGTATATGTGAGTAGCTTTGGGACAATTGAGTGATTTTTTTAAACAATTATGTTATAAGATACTAAAAGTAGAAGAGCTTGAAAAATGGAAAAAAAGACATAGTTTTAATTATATGTAATTTTGAACTAGTATTCACCCCATCTTTTTTTAATTTTATGGTAAATTTGGCATCACTTACCATACGAGACAAAACTTTATAGACCAATTCAATTTCGATGGATGTTCCCCATTGAAAGGTAATTTATATTAACTTCTACTTTTGAAAATTATTAGTTAGTAACAATTGTTAATGTTTTATATTTTGTTTAGGTTTTTAGACTCTCTTAAGTGTGATGTGCGTAATAGAGTTCGATCTAAAGGGTTTATTGCAGAGGATTATATAGCAAATGAATTCTTGACATTTTGTTCAATGTACTTAAATGACGTGGAGACAAAATTTAGTAGAGAAGAATGTAACTTTGATTTTGATGAAGATGGTGGCTTATTAGTTTTCTTCCAAAAAGTAAGGCCACTTAAATAAGAACATATGGGGAGTTAACTAAAGACGAACTCGAATTGTGAGGAAATCGATTTATATATGGAGTATGTATATTACTTCTCAATCATTATTTCATATTTAAATATCAACCTATATTTTCTGACATCTATTTACTTTTTTAAATAGAGAGCAAAAAAATGAGATTCGAAGCAAAGGGATTGTTAATGTTGAAGAAAGACATAAGATTAAGTTCCCATCATAGTTTAGGACTCGAGTAAGTTATTGATGGAATATTATGAACTTAAGGTAATTTGTAGGTTGGACTAACTTCTAATTATATTTTTGTCCTACAAATAATACGGTTACATATTCGTAAATTACAAGAGGAGACGATGGCATTATATTCTTTGGCATGTGGGCCTCATATATGTGAAAAAAAATATACAGGTTGCATTGTTAATAGAGTTAGATTTCATATAAAAGATTGTGACAGTCAACTTAGAAGTCAAAATTATGGGTTTGTTGTTAAGGGACAACATGTGACGAATTTATTGACTTCTACGTTGTCATCTCATAAATAATAAAATTGGATTACATCAAGGGTAAAAGGATGTTAATTTAAGTGCAAATGCTTTAATCTTGGTGATATAAAAGCGAATGGAAATATTGCTAACATCAACGTTAGTAACACGTGGTATGAAAATGACCCTTTTGTCCTTACAAGTCAAATGAAGCAAGTATTCTAACTCAACGACACTATATTAGGCAACAATTAGAAAGTTGTTCAAAAGTTTCAACACCGAAATCTCTTTGATTCTTGTGAAAGAGAAAATGGTCTAATGAGCGAAGATAGTGATGAAGTATATCAAGAGATTAAATCAGAGCTGAATAATGAATCAATATTAATCAAGAATAACAGAACATTCTCTCTAATTATTTTAGGATAATTAATCAAATATTAATCACTCAACTACCTCTATATAGTTCATGTTATTTTCAATGACTACCAATTGAGCTACCCTTCACTAGATTAGGTCATAAGTAATATCAAAATATAGCAATTCCTATATAAGATACTTTAGTGATCTCAAGTCAAAGGATCACTTATACAATCATCAAGATGAGAATTTTTATAGACATATAAATAATGCTCCAAATGGATTTCTTATATGGGAACTTGTTCTCTAATAAGCACTCACAAATTTGTTTAATTATCTTAATACTTTAATTTGTGAGATTGACTACTTCTTTCATAAGGAAGAAATATAACGTGTACTAGTATTTTTATGTTCTACTCATGTCATGTCTTAATAAACCAAGGAATAAGAACAATTTAAGGATAATATATGAATGTAATATGAATCTCATAATTATGATCTCATTATAATTTTATTTGCAATGTATACTTATCTTATGAACTTAATATGTATAAGACAAAGAATGTCTTTAAATTATTTTGTCACTAAATTATAACCAACTAATTGGTTGTAGGACATAAAACAACATATATATGGGCAACTAGGGATTCCATAAGTTGGTTATAAGGACATTGAGAAGTTTAAGTAATGGTAATAGATACATTCTTATTGCGTATTTGAGTGTACAAGTTAAGCTTGAGTTAGCTCAACGTCAACTTTCTGAAAATGGGAGGTTTAATGGTCTAAGAAATATAATTATAATTAAAATGGGATTGGAGGACTAGAGTTTTAATTAAATTTTAATAAATAATCTAATAAAGATTAGAATTAAGCTCCATTAAAAATATAATTCAATTAATATTTAAAAAATATTTATTTATAAAAGAGAGATACTTT
Source organism: Erythroxylum coriaceum (assembly GCA_026874005.2). Classification (NCBI taxonomy): domain Eukaryota; kingdom Viridiplantae; phylum Streptophyta; class Magnoliopsida; order Malpighiales; family Erythroxylaceae; genus Erythroxylum; species Erythroxylum coriaceum. Next base: position 2,652 of record JANQAP020006137.1, on the reverse strand, counting down.
AATATAATTTCTCATAACCACTATCGTTAAATATTATTAGTGATTTCTCAACATAATTAACACACTTCAACTTATTTAGTGTTAGTATGAAAATTTATTAGTATTTATTTTCACAAGTTCATCGAATTGAGATCAAATTACTAAATCTATACAAATTCAATCTACATCATTTGTCATCATTTATAAGATTTTGAGTGAAATCTCAATTTAATATGATTAAGATTGATCATAATGAAAAATATATATGTTTCATTTTTGTTAATTATAATAACAAATATAATCAAAGTTCCAAGAATTGATTTCAATGGTTAACTAAAATAGTAAGAATCTCTTAATATTTTCTTGCTATTTAACTCATTGAAAAATCAACTTTTTCTTAATTGTATTTGATATAATTGTAATATCATTAAAATATTTATTGTTTTAAAAAATATAAATTTTGATACATGAATAACAACAATTATTGCCATCTAAATGTAATTTTAAAGAAAATTTCTTGATTTTGAAATGTATTTATTTTATATGTTTTATTTTTAAAATAAATATTGTAATATGATTTTTATTTTTATTTTTATTTTTACTAAATTTATATTATGTAATATTATTTAAATAGAAAATTTAATAAAAATGTTTTCTATATTTAAAAGTAAGTTGTATTATAACTTTAATAATTTACATTTTTAAGCTTAATTAAACAAAATTTGTATTTTTCTATGGTAATTTATAATAAATTTTTATTATAACAGATCAACAAAATGAATTTCTCCAATCTAACTCATATATAACTATTGTAACTTGTTGATAGGATGAGGTCATAAGCAATATCTATCTATTATGAGTTTTCAAAACTAACATAACTTATTACCCTTTTACATGTATCACTATTGTAACCTACTAATAAGACGAAGCCATAATCAATATATACCTAGTATGAGTTGTCAGAACTAACATAACTTATTACCCTTTTACATTGTATATCATAGTACCCATTCATTATTCATATAGAAATGCCATCCATTAAAAATAGGTAAATTATATTTAAAATCTCAAATTTTGTATAATTTTCCAATACTAGTATGAATTGTCAAAAGTAGCAATAAAATATTCAAAGTTTAATTTATTTTAAAACTAACGAGTCATTAATCCTATAATTAACAATATGAGTTAGGAGATTTTAACGAATACCATGAATGAATCCTTGCCTACAGATCTAGTTCATCTTTCTTTCACTTTGGCCATAGCTAATCTTCCTTCAAATGTCAAAAGAACTCTGTCCAATAGAATAAAGAACCTAGTTAAGATCACTCATTTTCCTTAAGAAAGTCATATCTATGATACTTCTTTACCTTCTTTAACACCATATAGTATATATTCTCGTAATCGTTCTTGGACTAGAAGTATTCGTACTATTCTTACTACCAATTGTCTTAAAGTAAAGAAGATCATTCAAAGTTTCCGTCTAGAACAATGTGATTTAAAAGCAACTTCTACAGAGTAATATGTTAAATTGGAAATCCCTAAAGAACTCATCCCTCTCTGGAGAGATCAAAATCATATTCATCTCCATTTTGGTGCTATCAGACTTGTTCTCATTCTTCATAGAAGGAAAGGAATTCTAACTACTGCTAATATCTCTCTTCTCGACACTACCTACATAATGTACCAAAATACTTTGATTGGTACCTTATTAACCACTCTCATCAATGGAAGTGCATCCTCACAATTTCTCCAGATTTCAACATCAAACTAGATGATCCCACCTTATCTAAAAGGTTACAAATCCAAGTTCAAATTATAGGAGTGGAGCAAGATCTTACAGCAATTATGGCCACCTTTCACCATAAAATGATTTATTGTCTATAAAATCATGTTATAAATCTCAACTTTCCAAACTTAACTTCTGATGCTTTGTACATGGTAGCAGATCGAGCCTATGATCAGACCACTATAATTCAGATCCCAAAACAATTAGCACAAACTGAGCTCGAGAAGTCAATGCCCACAAAATGGAACACTAATTATTAGAAGGTGTTCCATCCTCCCTACAAGCACTCCATACATACTACTCCACCACCAATTGTCAAAACATTGATAGATAACATTGATAGATATTCTATCAATGTTTTGAGAATTGGTGGTGAAGTATTATGGATGGAGATATGTTAAATCCATCTACACTAGGCCTAATGAAGACAACATAAATCATTTAGTACATCTAACCCAATTTTAATATTGTAACTAGTTTTATCACATAAAGAAGGAAAAAAAGTATTCCTCCAATCCACTACGTAAAATATGATGGCCAACCTATGTATATTAGCCATTATTGGGGGCATTTTTTATGGGATGTTGACCCATCCATATGTGAGCCAGATTATGAGATGTGTCCAACTCTAGGCTATGATGAAACAAACAACTAGGACAAATCATGTTTTCAAAAAAGACAGGCAAAACTTTGACAAAAGGGAAGACAACAACAATCCAAAGTATCTTTATAAACTTCTCAAATGTTGGGCCCCCGCCCCTTGTGAGACACGTGGCCGATGTCCTAAGTGACATCTAGACGCGCATCACGCAAGGGTGGAGTGCCCTCACCAGGACAAACCTTAACTTGAAACTTCATCTTGATCACTTCTTACCATCTTGTCCCAT
>JANQAP020006110.1:0-11750 GCA_026874005.2 Erythroxylum coriaceum | reverse complement strand
TGGTACCTTATGACTAGATATATAATGCTCATACAAATAAAACCAAACTTTTTTGTTTTATTAATAACAAATATTTTCATTACAAAAGTAACTGGAAGAAAATTAAGTTATATATAAATACACTTGCTTTCCAGGCTACTATATTTACATAATTCCAACAGGTGTAAGTCCAAGTTGCTTAAAATCTTCATTTTGGGCCACAATTTCATCTGAATTCTTCTCCCTTTTGTCTTTAAAAGCAATTATAAATTATAAAAGCACTTTTAGTGAATTAAGTAGCAAATATAAAACAAAACTATGAAATATCAAGCAAAACAAGTTAAATATAGGTTTATAATTATAGTAAAATATGTGTCTATCAATTACTTAAGCACATTTTTTAAGTATCATAACACCTTTTAGATTTAATAATTTCTTAACCTCTTTACAAGGTTATGATGAAATCTTCTAGATAGCTATCTCCACTGATGTTCAGGGCACTATGCATTTTGTTTATACAACTAGAACGAAACTCTTTAGAACCTATCTAAAGTAGTTGTATAAGGAGAATATTGGAAACACTAATCATTAGCTAACAACTGCTAAAGATGCTTTAATATATATGTAGGATGAGTTACTCATAAATCCTAATTTTAGTGAACTCTAACATAATGAAAAGAATGCAATGCATAACCTTTCAAGAGCCTTATTTTTTGACTATTCTATGATGAAGCAAATATCAAAACTACATTAGCTTAAAGAAAGGGATACAAAATTGACTTTCTTTGACAGATATGTTTTAACAAGGAAGAGTTCCAATAGAATTATCAGTGTGATTAGAGACAGTAAAAGCATATCTAAACAGCATGCTTTACTTAAGGAAGTAGCTAATTATTTCACTTATGTCATGAATGCGCCAACAAACATTTACTCAATATTTGAACTACTTAAGGAGATCATATTGGAAACTATAACTTTTGAGGATGTTGATTGATAGGTATAAATTATACTATGTTTTGATAGATGGTTAAGTGTGCTTTTGAGTACTTCTTAGATGATTATCATTTATATAGGCTTAGAATTATGTTATTATTCGTGTTTGTTTATATCTTAAATGTTTGTGTGGTTGTGAGCATGATTTGGATCTTAATTTTATTTTTCAAGAGGTGTGTGATGTTTGAAGAAAAGAGAAGAATTGGGAGTATGGAAGCATGTCAAGATCGTGATTTGCTTGTCACGATCATGACAAAACAACAATTCTAACGAATTTTAGTTTTCTAACACACGACTCTTTTGTAATTTTGACAATTTAGGGGTATTTTTGGAACCAAATTAAGTGGGTAAACCCTAAAAAGAACCCTAGAAGCCTCAAGAACTATTTAAGAACATAAAACACTTAAAAAAGAGCAACCTCTAACGTAGCAAATTGAGATTAATCTAAGAAAGATCAAGAGGAGCATCAGTTGTCCAGTATTTTCCAGATCTACAGATTCAGCTCCAAATCAAGTTTTTCTTTCTTCATTTTTGTCATTTTCATTAAAATTAATGTGTAAAATAGATTGGAAGATGTTATAAACATTGATGATGTTTTCATTTCATATTAGGATTTGTTCTTGACTTACTTTTTGGCTTGAAGTCTTTTGATTTCAATACAAAGTTTTTTGGTGTTGTGATATTTGTGTTTGCTTATAATTTGCTTATAATTCGACAACAAATCGAGAGAGTAAGTTAATAGTAACCTGATTAGGTTGGATAATGAAAGTTAATAAGCTATGCAAATATCAAATTGATAATCATATGAAGAGAGATATTTTGTGAGAACTCGATTATCTAATACATTGCTTAAGAATTAGTTGAAAATGTTAGGTTGCTTTATTAATTGAGAGATTGCAAATCTAGAATTTTGTTATCAATTAAAGATTATTAATTGGAGTTAAATGATTAGGTCTAGAGAGAGAATAATCAAAGCCTTCATAAATCTTGGATTGACACCAAATTGAATCAAAGATGGTTAGTGCTCAATTTTACTTGATTGTTTAATTTCTGAATTTTATTTTCTCTCAAATCATATTTAAAAACCTTAAATAAGGTTAAATTCACTTAGTATTACCTAATTCCTTATAGGATCGACACCTCAATTACTACAAGTTTATGATTTGTATACTTGTGAAATATTGAGAGTTTTACATTAGGTAAAACTTTCTCAATAAGGTTTTGCCATCGTTGATGGTGAATTAGTTTAGGACTTTTTAAATTCCTTTGTTTTAAGGAATTATTTCCCTATCTTGTGAATGGGTACCACAGTCACAAGAAATTAAAAAGAAAAAAGAAGGAAGGCATAAAATAGAAGACACATCAATTTGGACATTATAAGGCAACAATGCAGAATTCAAAAAGTTAGATGCCAAGAAGAGATAGAAAGAATGATGATGGAGGAAATACATCATGGAGAGGAATGGAACCTTATAGACTTTGTGAGTCCAAGGTTCAATAATTATCATCAAGGAATTTCACAACAACCTGTGCAACAGACATAAAATTTTTTTAAAGAGATGGTTAACAATAATTGTCTTTGGACATCGAAATGAAGTACACATTAGTCAATCGTCCCAGATCTAGAAGGAATGATTGTAGTAGATTCAGTGACAACATTACAGGCTAAAATTGACAACCTCACTAAGGAATTGAATAGTCTGACAATCGCCTCTTTCTCTCCATTCAAAGAAATTCAGTAAGGATGCAACCTATGTGGATGAGAGAGTCATATTACAACTAATTTCTTCCTAATGAAAATCAATAAAGTAGAGCAATTTAACTTCAATGAAGCACAATTTGGTCAAGGAAGTAATCATCCTTATTTGAACACATATAATTCGAGGTGGCAAAACCACCTAAATTTTTTAGTCTAACAAATAAAGGACTCAATAGGAAATCAAGACCTACTAGGATTTCGTTAAGATAAGTCCAATTTAGGGGATTCAAAATTGGACAAGATCATGGACAAGCTTATAAGTATGGATGAGGTCCAGAAGAGACTAAAAGGGAAGCTTGAGCAAGTAATGGAAGATCATGCCTCTTCTATTCATAACCTAGAGGTTTAAATAGGCTAGCTTTCAAATGAATTATGTAAGAGAATTATGGAAAACTTTCTGAGCAACATGGAGGTAAATCTAAGAGAGCAATGTAAGGCTATTACATTTAGGAGTGGGAAGAGCTAGAAGAACCAGCGAAAAGACAAACTAAGACCCACCTTGTAGAAGACCAAGTAAAAAAGAAAAAGGATGAAGAAAAGAATGAGGACTCTCCCTATACTCCTCCTCCACCTTACTCACCAAAAATACCATTCCTATAAATACCTCAGAAGAACGAATTGGATGTACCATTCGTAAAGTTCGTAGAAAAGCTAAACAAATGGAAATTTTACTTGTCTTTTATGGAAGTGCGGAAACACAGGCCCAAATACGTGAAGTTTTTCAAAGATATATTATCTGACAAGAGGACTTGGGAAGATGACCAGACGGTAGCCATGACGGAAACTTGTAGTTGCTTAATTACCAACCACATACCCTCAAAGCTGTAAGATCCAAAGAGCTTTATGATACCCTATGTAGTTGGTAATTTAGAGATTTCAAACTATTTATGCGACTTAGGCGTAAGTATAAACCTTATGCCTTTCTCAATTTTTAAGAAACTAGGGCTAAAAGATGTGAAGCCAACATCTATGCATATTTATTTGGCAGACCAATCGATAAAGAAACTGTTAGGCTTGGTGGAGGATATGCCTATAAAAGTGGACAAGTTTATAATTCCTATGGATTTTGTCATGCTAGACTTTGAACAGGATCAAAATTATCTTCTAATTCTCGGTATAACATTTTTGAACACTGGAAAAGCTTTAGTAGATGTCCATAGAGACAACCTCACCCTTCTGATTAGAGATGAATAAGTGAAATTCAATATGAATAAGGTATTAAAGAATTCGAAAGAAGGTAGCTTGTTCATAAGAATCAATGAAGCTGAATCTTTAAAGGAGTGAGAGGAAGAAAAACAGATGACAGAGAAGATTAGGTTTAAAGAATATAATGAAGTCTCTATTCAAGAAGAGATTGACGAACAGATGATAGTAGAGATAAAGGTTGAAGAAGATACAAATATCTCTATTCATGAAGTGGAAGAAGAAGAGGAGATGAAGGTGATTGAGGAAGAAAGAGAATAGTTCACCTTCTTAGAAATCAAACTGTTGAATTCTATAGACGATAAAAAGAATTTCATTATTCCATATTTTGTTGATAGTTTGTTACCTAAAAGCACATTACTGGACTTATTACATTTTTTAATTTGACTAATTATGTCCTTATTATTATCTTGCAATGTGTAGCTTATTTATAGCCTATGAAGCTGAAGTTGGGCCATACAAATAGATGCAAGCCACTAATAATTGATCCAGGTTGAGCATAGAAGGAAGAATATGCCAAGCTAATGAGGTTAACTAAACGTTATTTAGGATGCAACCTAAGAATTATGATAAGTTTTTTTTTTATTTTATCTTATTGGTATTTTGTTATTTCTATTTTTTATTTTTATCTTGTAAGGAGTGAATTGCTGGAATTTCATGACTAGATGTATCTCCAAGTTTCAGCTCCAACACCATCACCACCAGAATCTCATAAGTTTTCTTACTCTAACTTTTTCTTTTTATTTTTCTTGTCATTTTTATTTCCATTTATGTGTTGTATTTTTTCTCACATTAAGGATAATGTGTTCTCTCTTCTCTAAATGTGGGGAGAATTTTGCACTGACATGTCATATGTGTGAAGTTTGCATATTATATTGTCTTAGTTTTTTATTAGGTTGACATGGTGTGAGAATATGTGTGAATATGTCAATGGTAATAATTTAATGAACGTATTTTAGCTTCGAACATAGTCATTGAATTTGTAAAGGCATATTGTCTTGTGCATTTTATGTTTTAAGTATCTTTGGTTAAATATGCATGTTAATTAGGATATGAAGTCAATTTATTCATCTTAGAAAATTTTTTACATACATTTATAATTATAAGTCAATTGAATATGTTAGAATCATTAGTAGTCTTTCATGAGGATGATTGACTAAAAGAAATGAGGTAGGCTATATGAAATCAAAAAAATTGTGTACATCTATTAAATGAAAAACCATTTCGTTGGTCCTTGTAAAACAAATATTGGGTTATGAATAGAGCTAGTAGCCTATTGGGAATGTGATATAGTTATGTAACTAAGGGCATTCACAAAAAAATGTTTTTCTTCGTGTCAAAAGACTATAATGACATTCCATCCAATCTAATTAATAAAATGTGGCCTAATTGAGTAACCAGGGTCATTCATGACAAAATGTTTGCCTTAGCATCAAAAGACTAGTTTAACGTTAAAGAAAAAAAATGGTGTTTTGATAAATAAATCCTATTGATCTTTGAAAATAGCAAAAATTTTCATGAAGGGATACTTAGTGATAATTGCAATTTTGGTTTATTAATAATTATCAATATATGTATACAAGTGCTTTAGGTGAATGAATACGATGTTAATGTATTGTTAGTATATATATTCAATCTAAAGTGCTTAACCATAAATTGCCTAAGTTAATATGTTGGAACAACTTGAATGATTGTTATTGAAGGTTAAATTGGTTTTGACAAGTTGAATGTCATTATATCATTAGTGCATGTTGCATGAATGTATTATTGTTTGGTTTGCTCGAGTTTGTGTTTTGGTTTTGTTTTTGTTTGAGGACAAGCAAAAATTTAAGTGTAGGGATGTTGATAGGTGTAAATTGTACTATGTTTTGATAGATGTTTAACTGTGAATTTGAGTATTTCTTAGATAATTATCATGTATATAGGATTAGAATAATATTATTATTAATGTTTGTTTATAATCTAAGTGTTTATATGGTTTTGAGCATGATTTGGATCTTAATTTTATGTTTCAAAAGGTGTGTGATGTGCATTTGAGTGTATGGAAACAGGAAATTAAAGATAAGAGAAGAATTAGAAGTATGGAATCAGGTCACGATTGTGACTTGCTTGTCATCATCTAGATAAAGAGAACAGACAACAATTCTAGCAAATTTTAGCTTTTCCAACACACGACTCTTTTTGTAATTTTGGCATTTTGGGGCTATTTTTGGAACTAAATTAAGTGGTTAAACCCTATAAAGAACCCTAGACACCTCAAGAACTATTTAAGAACATAAAACACTCATAAAAGAGCTGCCTCTATCATACCAAATTATGATTAATCCAAGGAAGATCAAGAGGAGCATCAACTGTCCAGCATTTTCTAAATCTGCAGATTAAGCTCGAAATCAAGTTTTCCTTTCTTTACTTTTGTTATTTTCATCAAAATTGATGTGTGAACTAGATTAGAAGATATTATACATATTGATGATGCTTTAATTTAATATTAGGATTTGTTCTTGACCTATTTTGTGGCTTGAACTCTTTTGATTTCAATACAATGTTTTGGGTCTTATAATATTTGCTTTTACTTATCCTTTGACAAAAAATAGAGAGAGTGAGTCGATAGTAATATGATTAAGTTGGATAATGAGAGTTAACAACCTAATAATTCATGAAAATATCAAATTGATGATCATACGAAAAGAGATTTTGTGTGAGAACTTGATTATCCAATAGATTGCTTAAGAATTAGTTGAAAACATTATGTTGTTTTTGTTAATTGAGAGATCACAAGTCTAGAATTTTTTATCAATTAGGGATTATTAATTGGGGTTAAATGATTAGGTCTTGAGAGAGAATAATTAATGGCAATGCATCGTAACACTAGTTAAAATAAACTAGATTACTATCATAGTAGTGGTGAGTCTAGGTCGATCTCATAAAGATGTGTGTAAAGTTGTTGAAATGAAATTAATCGGTGTTTTGGTTAAGGGGATTTGGTTGGTTTGAAATAAGAAAATAAAATGAAACTAAACTAAAAAATAAAATTAAAGAAAACATGCAAAAATGATGAAAATGGTGAATTCATTAGGAGTTCGGTTCTTAGTTCAATCTCGTCCTACACCCTAATTAAACATATTTCATTGATTTGTTATTTTTTTGTCTCTCCTTGAACTACTGGTCATAGACTAACAACAAGCTTTGTTAATCCCAGTTTTTCCTTAGGTCATAGTTAATTAAGAAGAGTTCGTTAATTAATCCTAACTATTAGTTAACCTAAGAGACGCTCGCTAAGTTTAATCAAACAAGTGCCTTATAAGTGAGTAAAACAAACAAATCTAAGCAATAATCACATAAGCTTGGACTATTTAACCTAGGTTATATGTTAAAATAGTGCTTTGACACCATTCCTTATTGCCTCAAGATGAGGTCGCTCATAGGGTGGTGATTGGGTACAGCTATTAGTATTCAAAGGTACTTAGGTAGCCAATAAAGAATTCACCACTCCTGATAGAAGGAGATGATACCCATGGCCTCTTATCAGGGTCATTACTCGAGAGTCTCTGGCTAGAGCAGTTATGTGTCATGAAGAGAGTCTTCAATGACACATAGTAATGAGATCCCCAGGATAAGAACTAACATCACTTGGACTAGATGTGACATAGTCAGTTTAGTGGGAGTTGATACATAGCCCATACTCTGAACCAAGTAGGGTATGGGATGGTGAAGGGACGAGTTGCATGGTAATTGTCTATGGAAAGGTTCGTAGGATAATTAACTATCGAAGAGTTCATGTGTTAATTCACTTACGTTCTGGTAAATTCGTATCATGAAACCCTTTATGATTTGCTTCGATTAAGAGTTAATTAAATTGGCATAAAACCATTCATGATACGCTCAGATTAAGAGTTAACTTAAATGTCCAAAATAACTAGGAACCTAAGGGTCACATGTATAAAAAATTGGATGACAAAAAAAGTGTGCATAGTTGTCATTTTAAGCAACCCAAATCACGATCGTGACGCAAATTATGACAGTTGGTATATAAGTGAGTTCTTCACTTATATACACATAACAAAATTCGGCCAAAAAAAACACACTCCATTAAGAGGCTATGGGGTCCAGAAGAGTTCTGGAGGTTAAGAGTAGTGATCTTGAGGTTTGTTCATACAATTTTATGCAATTGTTGCATAAGTTTAATGGCATGTAACTTGATTATGATATAACTCTATATTGAGCATCTACTTGAATTCATCTTGTTCAGTGTTCTAACCACCCTTACACACTGTTATTCTCCATCTTTTCATGCTCTTAAGAGGCCAAGAAAGGTGTTTAGTGTTTGTAACAACCCAAACAAGGAGAAGAAGTAAGAAAGGAGGAGATGTCCTTAAGGTATGCAATTTTAATTAAATGTTCTTTCAATTATACATATAATTCTGGATTTTCTGGGGATGTCGTTGGGTTGAAATTTTGATTCCAATGCTTCCACTGCTTATCCATGCATGAGATGCATGGATCCATGGCTCCCCTACAGTGGTATCAAAGATACTTATGCATGTATTAGATGATCTGTTGAACATGTGCAAACTATTTGTTGGGTTGTCACTAACATGCATTGATTTGGAAAATTTTTTATAAATTTTAGAAAAAAATTTTCTGATTTTCTTTCACATAAATGTTTATAAGATATTATATTATGTTTTTGTAAAAGGAAATTGCAATTGAATTTCATTTGTTATTTTATTGCGAATTAATTTTTAATATATGCATATGTTGTTCCTGAAAATTTCTAGAAAACAGAATACATGTGCTAATTTTGAAAATTTTGTAATACTTCTAGAAAAAACGTTTTCTAATTTTCTTTCAAAAAATGTTTATAAGGTGTTACATTATGTTTCTATTAAAGGAAGCTGCAATTAAGTGTCATTTTCTATTTTATTACGATTTTAATTTCATTCTGATACATGTATGAAATTTTGGGAAATTCTAAAAATCTGATGAACATGTATGCTTATAATTCCAGAATAATTGTATAAATAATTTTTTACGAATTTCCATTATGAACATGCACATATGATGTTGTCACATGTATCAGATGCATTATAACTATTTTTAAAGTGATTAATTATTTATTCTCGATTTTACATGCTTGCTGGTGGTGTATAACAAGTGTTACTGGACATATAATGTGCTGGCTAATTCCACTTAGTTTATAAAGAATTCATCATAATTAAATTCTTGAATTTTTTATTAGGAACATTTAGAATGTGTGCAAGACTCTAGAATTTTTCTAGAATAAATTGAACTTGATTCAATTAATAGATCAAGTCAAAGTCAACACTGGTTAGCTTTTGGAAAGCAGATAGGGCTGACTTTTTGATGACTTATGTGTATGTCTTTTGGTTATAAGACCTTGAAACATTTTTATGCGATTAGAAATACATTATTTTGATGCTAGTAGCTTACTAAGTGCATGTGCTTGAAATTAGGGTTTTGGAAAATTTCTGGGCATCTAATTGGTCTCATTATTGTCTAGTAGGTTAACTCATTTATCTTGATAATTTTAGTTGTCAAGATATTTTTGGCTTGTGCCTATAAGAATGGAAATCTTTACAATGTTAATGTTATGAAAAAAAAAAGTCTTCCATTATGTTCCAATTGTATCCCAAAACCATCATAGCATTTTGAAGCTTAAAAGCCTTTATTTTAGCATCAAGCAACCTTAAAATGACTAGGTTTTTCTCCAAAAGGACTTCTCTAATTGCTTGATCCTTTAAAGGGTCATTCATCCCTCTAACATTCCAAAAGAACATAGATATAGTTAATTTACCTAGATAAAGTTACATCCTCTAACATTGGCTTTACCATTTTTCCTTCTAGATTTTCTTTTAGAGGATGAGCCAAAATTAGTGAATTTCTCCTCCATTTTTAGTAACTAATCTTTGTTTGATAGATCCTCCCTATTCATTTCTGTGTTATTCTCTTCCTCACACTGATCTAAATTATTAGGCAATTGAGACTTTTGTATGCTACTTTCCTCCCTCACCACATTTTTGTGAGATTCAATGATCACTTCATTTGTATCTACCCTTTCTACTTCAGAAGCTTAGTCACTTATAATTGTCTTTTGATTCCCACTTTTGGAGTTGATAAACTCGAATGTTGTTATTATACTATTGAGGTAGAACTTCTGGAAAATTTGGCTCTTTGATTCTCATTATTTCAAAATAAATTTTTGTAGAAAAAAGTCTTCTAGTTGTCTTTTGAATCCTGTTTTTCATATCTAGTTTCTAACTATAAGATAGTTGAATTTCAATCATAATTAATTTACCATTTATATCTAGCCTCATGACAGAAATAGTTTCTAGTAGCTTTTTATTCATTTTAACTTCCACACAAATTCTAGCATAGCATATTTTATCCATTCTTGTAGTAAAAGAACCAAAATAGATTGGCCTCCCTATGGAACTAGCAACGTAGCTTAATCCTTTTATGGTCCAATACTAAAACGCACATTATGAAATTTAATCTATAAATGAAGAGCTTCAATTCTAGACTTATCCAACTCTGCACTTGGTCTCCATTTTGATGAAAAACATAGGCTAACTACCTATATGCTAGGGCCCTAATTCTAGAATTTCAGTCAAGTAAGCATCTTTAGTAAATATGAATATAAATGTGTCTGGACAACAAGGTTTTCTCCAACCCTTTCTTACCCTACTAGGCCATCACCCATATCCGAACCTAAGGGAAAACTAGTGCTTTCTAATAAAATACCCTACCAAGGTGGAAGAACTGGTAACTAAACTAAATTACGTAATCTGTATTGGTTGAGTAACTACCCCATCTACTACAAATGTTAGGAAGTATTTAAGGAGGATGTGGCCTTCAGTTTAACCTATTTTTGCTTCAAGAGGGAGCTGGTGATGCCTTTCAAAGTAGCTTCTATGAGGGAAGGCCCTAGAATGGAAAAATCTAAGCTTTAAGCATATAGGAATTTTTGCCAAAAATAGTAAGTTAAAGTAGTACTTAAGGGTATTAACCTAAGAAAAATTTCCTAGAGAGAGATGTGAAGCTCAGTTTATATTAACAAAGAATGAAGATAATTAATCTTAGATAGCAAAACGAGAAATGACCTTTATGAAAAGTAACTTACCTTTACATTAAAATTTTGATTTAATTAATTACTTTTTTAGTTTAATTGTAGTCTATAAACCTTCCTTTTAAAGACCTTAATGATCTTTTTATAAACTTTTCAACTTACTTTTAAATTTAATATTTTACTACATTAATTAGCTTATACTGAATTCTAATTTAATTTTTAATTTTTTATGTTTGTTTGAGTTTATTTTAAAAGATTAAACACTAAAAGTTGCCTTTTCCAAAGCCTATCACTTATAAATAAAACATTTTTAATTATATATAATATTTATTTTAGTTAAAATTTAATAGATTAAATTATAAAATAATTTTTCATCAAAAAGTATCATTTATCAAGTTTAATATATATTGAATTAATGTTTAACACAAATTCCACTAAATTAGATACAAATAATTATAACATCCAGGTAACTTTCATGTTATGAGCAAGTGCATCCTACTTGGAGTTTGCGATCAAGGCAACTCAAATCCAATTAATAATCATATCTACTATCTGATATTTTTTAGTTTCAAGTCCTTTATATAATCTCCTATTTATTTCTCTCCATATTATGTAGATAGTAGTAGCAAAGATTGTTTTAATGAGCAACCCATGTAACATCCCGTTACCTATGTTAAGGCTAGAACAATAAATTATGAGAAGTTTATATGACTTAAGGCAAATGCACGT
>JANQAP020006073.1:0-11755 GCA_026874005.2 Erythroxylum coriaceum | reverse complement strand
TACTGTATTAGTCGACTAAGTTTAAAAACAAAACATTTGATCCAAAGATAACGAAAGTCCATCATTCCGTCCTACAAAGCTTTCGATACCGAAAAGTATCAAATGCATACGTTATGTGCTACACAGATCCAATACAATCACGCATATCTAATATTTCACTAACATGAATGGGAAAATAGAGTATGACAAACTAAGATGATACATGTATGATCTAAATTATATCATCTTCGTTTGTAGGTCTCGATTTCTCTAACTTTATGCTAAATCGCATACGCTAAATTGCATTAGAGAAATCATGTTTTTTCTCACCGAATGCTAAATAGCATTAAAGAAAACTTGTTTTCTCTCACCAAATGCTAAACAGCATTAGAGAAAAACTTTATGCTCGCCAACTAAATGCTAAACTGCATTAGAGAACTTTTATGTTCTTCAACTGAATGCTAAACAGCATTAGAGAACCTTTATGGGATTAAAACTTATATCCCCCTATGTCATGTGAAACTTTAAAGATATCCGTATAAAACTATATGTGTCTAAATGACATAAAATTAAGGTCAATCTTTATATATGCCTAATGACCTTTAAATGCTTAAGATTGACACAAATCATAAGAATTTCATACGTATTATGACAATATATGATAACATGTATTACTGAGGATAAACAATGATCATCTTTATTGATGAACCATCATATCATCATAATACATCAAAATGTACAAATGTACATGGAGCAAACATAACAATTCCCTAACTCAGTGTCTAAGAACTTCAAAACACCCATACTGTATACTTGTCTTCCAAATACAAGTGGGCAAAGTCCTCTAGTTAAGGAATCGACTTATAGTTCCTCGATCGTTAAATGCTCCAAACCTTAATGTCACATTTTTGTATCAACTACTTCATGGTCAAATATTTGACCTCAAAATACTAAGACTCTGTGATATTCAATGTTGTTATTAAACAACACAACAACTTGATTATCATATTATAACGAATGATTTTGGCCACTGAATCAACCACAGACAATTCAGAAATCAAATTTCTGAGTTAAACCGTTTGTGAAGTAGCCCGAGGAAATCATTCTTGACACTCTTCCATGACATTATATCATCTACTAACTTAAAAAAAACTGTAATCTTGAGTGAACTTTTGATCATTCGGACACATAGCTTAATTTGAATCTGAATTCCCTATGAGGTTCAATCTGTTGACTTTTCTATATTTCAACATATAATCCTTGATTTTCTTTAATTATCTCAACACTTGTTTGACTACATTTTAATGGTCTATATCTGGGTTAACCAGATATTGACCAACCAGTAAAATAGTAAATGCAATGTCTTGCCTAGTACATAACCGGGCCTACATCAAGCTATCAATCGTATTAGAAAACGGAGCATTCCTCATTACCTCTCTCTTTACTTTATTTTTTGGATACTGTGCCAAAGATTATCTCTCACTGTGAGAGCTAGGTGCTATGACAAGTTTACAGTTAACCATATTAAACCTTTGTAACATATAATCAATATATGCACTCTGTGAGAGGTATGATGAGTGTTAAGCTCTGTCCTGGTGAATCTGAATACTTAGAACAAAAGATGCTACACCAAGGTCCTTTATGTCAAAGTTCTCGACCAACCATTGCTTAACCTTATACAACATAGTTAAGTAATTTGATGTGAGCAATATGTCATTCACATGCAATAATAGGAAGATAACTTTACTCCCCTTGAACTCATAATACAAGCATCTTTTTAACTTTATTTTCCATGAAGCTAAAAGAGGTCAAACCTTATCAAATGTAAGGTATCACTTTCGGGAGGTTTGATGTAAATCATATATTGATCTGCATAACGCGCAAACCATGTCAGTTCTATCTGGATCCTGAAATCCTTCAGATTGTACCATATAGACCACTTTATAAAGGTTTTTATTCAGGAAAGCAGTTTTGACAACCATCTGATGTAATTCTATATCATCATGAGCTACAATTGTCATAATAACTCAAAATGTATCTTTCGAGGATACGAGAGAAAAAGTAACAATAAAGTCAACATTTCTCCTTGAGTGAACCATCAGCCAATTGAGTGAATCCATAAATCGCTAAACTTTATCCTAAAATCCTTTAGGTCTTAAAACTTCATTTACAACTGATGGTTTTATAGTTCTGCTATAAAATCAACTAACTCCCTAACCTTACTATGCTTCATGGCTTGCATCTCATTAGTTATTGCAACCCACCACAATTCCACATTGGGTTCAAAAACAGTTTCTGTAAAAGTAACTAGATTCATAACATATCTAATATCATAATCCTATTCACCTAATAGACTCTATAATTAGATGAGATAGTAGGTCATCTCACTCTAGTAGATCTTCATAACTACATTAGATCTTGTACCCCCAGGAACCTCTGTGTGTATAGGAATAGGTTCCTGTTCCTATACAGACATGGTATAAAGACCTAAATCCCCCGAATCTAACTATATGAGTGGCGAGTACATCATATCTGTAATATCCACCCTGTTATCATCTGAAGGGTCAAAGGGTCCACCATCATCATAGACATAGTATTCTAGAAACTTAGTTGTTTATGATTCTGCTATTCTGATCCCTCCTTCTCTATAGTAAGATCTATAGCCTTTAGAGTGGTAAGGATATTTTACTAAATAGCAATGAGCATAATGAGCATGCAATTTTTCTTTATAAGGATTATACTACCTCGATAGGGCAACCACATACACGAATGTGTACAAGGTTGAGTTTTCACACTTATAGATAACCAGGTAGATTAGTCATGTTCTGCATTGACTTCTTCAAGTCCTTTAGGGTGTGATTATGCCTTTTGGCAACACACTATTTTGCTCAAGACTACCCGGTATAGTGAATCAAGTCACTATCCTAACCAATTCCATATTTTTGGCAAACGGACCTTTTCAAGTCCTGAAACACCATGTTTGTCATGATATTCTCCTCCACGGTTAGCTTTGACACTCTGAATGGATTTTTCCAATTGGTTTTCAACCTTAATCTTTAAGCAAGAATACATAACTATAATGGGAATAATCATCAACAAATGTCAGAATACATTTGGAATTGCGCAATGCAACTATACAAGGCTTTCTGATATCTGTATGTATCAGATTCAACAAGTCAAAAACCCGAGTTAACCCTTCTTCCTTATTAGTCAACTTACCCCTGCAATAGTCAGCACATGTTTCCAGATCATCATAATCTACAATTGAGAGAATGCTTTCCTTAATCAATCTCTCAACCCTAGCTCTGGAAATGTGGCTTAAACTGTTATGCCACACCATGTATGACTTTTCATTCATCGGGGTCTTTCATTTCATGACTTGTTTAGCAAGATACAAAGAAGCATATATCTAATTCGGGGTAAGACACATTCTATACAAACCATATGACAAGAAAGTTGTACCATTATGTTTTGCATTAAACACTAACTATACAATAGAAGCATTAAATACAAAACGTCAACCTTCTTTTTCCAAAATTGATCCAAAGATCATATATAAAATGTGTCGTGTAAAACCAAAATGAACTTTACAGCATGGTTCAACTCATATATTCCCCTACAGATATTTCATCCACTTCTTCACTGCTATCAACCATCAGTTCCTCCTTCTCTTTATTTAGCTTTATCTTGGATATGAACTCCTGCATTGTGGAAATACCTTGATCTGATACTCCATTATATAGCCACCAAGTATTTAATGCGACTATCGCAAATTAGATTCATAAATTGATAAGCTAAGGAGTTATCTGATGGTCACAGTCTTTCTTTTTAGGCCTCATACTGTTGGCTTCTTTATATCATGCAGACCTTTACCAACACTAGATTAACCAACATTAGTATGTGAAGAAGATTTATTCTTTCTACCTTTTACTATAACACCCAAATACCCCCTAGAAGGATATACGGATATCACCTAAGACAGGATTTAAAACATATCAAAATAATACAAAACGTAGCCAGAATTCAAGCAACCAATTATTGTGTTTCCATGCATATTCAACTTTAAACAGAATTTAAACAATACTTCGAATTCATTCAAATACATGTGTCAAGTCATCCTGAATTAAGGTTATTACATTACAAATCCTTAAACAAAACGGTACATATCTTCAATTCAAATATACTCTGTATTACAATATTTACAAACGTTTAACAAAATACACCATGTCTCATATTATACATACAATACAAACATACATTTCCAAAACAAAACACATTCTTCGTTAGCCATCACGGTTATTATTGTCCCAGTCTTCAAACCTCCTATCTGAACCTGCACGGGGCAAAACTACCGTGCTAAGCATAAAGTTTAGTGGGGAATATCTAAATCATACATAAACTGGCAACTATTTAACAGTCACCTAACATCCACATATACTGAATCAAAAAATATCATAAGCAATCATTGAAGGATCATATCAAAGAACAATTCAAAGATAATGGGTTTTATAACATATAACAAAATAAAATCTATCACTAGAGAACATTTCTCATGTTAATGCCAATCATTTAAGTATCAGAACAGATTGTACAAATGTCAGAACTGATTATCAGAATAAGGTATAAACCCTTCAGATCAGAACAAGATTTGTATCAATTCAGAGTTTATCTTATATCAAATTTAAGTATCAAATCAAAATTTTATTTATATCAGAACTGAACATGCATCAGAATACAAAACAAGTTAGACTGTTAATCCTTTATACAGAAGTGGATAACGGGACTAATACAGGAGATACCATGATCGGTATCACAAAATAGGCGAGACTTGTGTCTCAATATCAGGAGACACTAAACTGTCAATATCAGGAGAGACGTATGTCTCGGATACCGAAGTATCATTATCAGGAGACACCGAAGTGTCGATACCTTAAATGTGTCCAAGAGCAGCTGCAGACCCTTCTAAGCATACCTATTTACCCATGACTAGGACTTAACAGTTTTAAAACAAAACAGGTTCGTTTCAACAATTACATAGTTAACATATATAGAAAGCACTTCCATCACATTCCCAACCATCAAACTCCTTAGATAACTGATGGTCTGGAAGTATCACAATATTATAGCAGAAATTTCCAATTCATAAACATCCATATCCAAATCATAATACCTAAGTCTTTAGAATTCATTCATTTATGATCACACCAATCAATTCAACATTGTAAACCATACATCATTTACAATATCATCTCAATTAAGTTAAATTCAACCATTGTTGAAAGTCCTATCCTTATATATGTCAACAATTACATAATCAAGTTTAGCATTGTTTTCTCGATTTTCTTAGGACAATTTTGGGTCAAATTTATATGGTCATTTTGACATAAAATTTGACCTTTTTGGATAATAAGTTCTTCTAAAAAATGTTCCTCTATGTCTTAAGTTTCAAACACAACAAAAATCATTCAATTTGGTTCAGTATTCCATGAGTTATGCTCAAAATACTGAAGATTGTGCAAAATAGCGTGAGGTCTGGTGCACGTGAAAGTGCACGGGTATGCACCACACATGCACGGCTGTGATTAAGAGAATGCACGACCATGAGTTTTGTAAATTAACGGCTATGCGCACAAGGAAGCATGATAGTGCTTGTGCACGATTGTGCAATCGTAAAAAATATGGGGTGATCATGATCGTGCATGTGCATATTCGTGCACCCCTACTGCATATACCAATTTAAAAGAGCCATATCTATCAAACCCGTTGTCTAAAAATTTCAAACTTCATACCGTTAAAAATATAAAAGAATAAGATACAACTTTCATGAAGACATCTTTGTCTAATTCTGCCTAGATTAATATAGTTTAATTGTTGAAAAATAGGACACAAGTTTTCAATACTGCAGCTAAGGCCAGAACTCACTTTCGAGTTAAATTTCAAAACCCTTAGTGACAGAATTTAAATTCAACTTCTTCATTAACGTTGTAGATAAATGAATCTAGTTTAATCTGAATCTAAAATCATCCCATTTTGATGTCGATAGATCATGATATGGCTGAAAAACCGATGGCTATTTAGTTGAAACACACCTCCTAATGAGTACCCAACACCTATCAAGTTCCTAGCCACAATTCTTCATAAATTATGTACATATTATATCCACTTCAAAACATCAAACAAGACATGTTCTATCATGATTTCAAGTTTAGTACTCCCTTACCTCTTCACACTTCAAAGAACAACTCCAAATTACTTCAAAGATCACGCCAAACCAACCCTTCCAAGCAATCAGCACATATCTAGGTTTAATGTGCAAATTTCAGCATTAACAAAACAATAGTATAGAAAATTAGTAGAACCTTTTTCTAGATTCAGTAGCTTTTAGGTGATGACAATCCAAAGCCGAGTAAAAATTCCAAAAGTTAGAGAGAAAAGGGGAGTTTTGATGAAGAGAAGGAAGAGAAACACAGCAGAAACTTTGTTTAGCCATAGTGCTGGGTGTCTTCAAATTCCTTAAACCTGTGTCACTTTGCATGTAATTCCATGTATCAATGGATTAGGCTACCACTAATCCACACATTAATTGCCATTTGACTTCTTATCATGCTGCCATTTGTCACACAATGAATGATGCCAAATGTCAATTCATTAGCTATGCCACATGTCATAACTCATATGCTTAATCATTTTAATTGTCATGTACCAACCTAACTTGTCACTTGACAATTTTCCTTGTCCAAATATACATAAAAATACCTCAATTCTCTAATGGTATCAATTAATTCCAATTTACTACCTATAGTCCACCAATACCGAAATTCAAGTCATATACCTTTCACATTCAACTCATAGCACAATTTTAACTCCTATCTCATATATACTTTCATGAACATGTATCGTTTCAACTAGGGTATATTTTAGGGCCTTACAATTCTCTTCCTCTTAAAAGAATTTCATCCTTGAAATTCATACTTGATTAAAATAGTTGAGGATACTGAGCTCTCATGGTCTCTTATGGTTCCCATGTTGCTTCTTCAAGTCCATGGTGTTGCTAGAGTACTTTCACCAAAGGTATTTGCGTTCCTGAGTTGTTTGACTTCTCTGGCTAATATAGACATCGGCCCTTCTTTGTAAGATAAATTTGGTTGGATTTGAATTTCTTGCACAGGAATCTTATGTGTATCATCAAACCAATATCTTCTTAACATGGAAACATGAAATACATCATGTATCTTGGCCAATTCTTCAGGAAGAGCTAATTGATAAGCTACTGGTCCGATTCTCTTAAGAATCTCATATGGACTAATATATCACGGACTGAGCTTACCTTTCTTACCAAACTAAAGTATATTCTTCCACGGTGATACTTTTAGGAACACCTTATCGCCTACTTGATATTCAATATCCCTCGTTTTCAGATCAGCATAGGACTTCTGCCTATCACTGGTAGCTTTCAACCTATGTTGAATAACCTGAACTTTTTCTTCAGTATCTCTCACAATATCAGGCCCGATCATCTTGTTTTCACTTAATTCTGTCCAATATACTAGAATTCTACACTTCCTACTATACGGAGCTTCATAAGGTGCCATGCCAATACTAGTCTGATAACTGTTGTTGTAAGCAAATTCCATCATAACAAGATAGTTATCCCAACTTCCTGAGAATTCCAATATACAACCCCGTTCAGATTGTATATCTGTTTGGAGATGGAAAGTAATACTTAACTTAGCTTGAGTACCCAAAGCCTTTTGTAGACTCTTCCAGAATCTCGAAGTAAATCGAGGATCACGATCAGAAATAATGGATAGTGACACCCCATGCAACCTCACTATCTCATTCATATATAGGTCGGCAAGCCTATCCAATGAATAATCAGGACGAACAAGCAGATAGTAAGCAGACTTGGTGAACTTATCAACAATCACCCATACAACATCATGCTTCCTTTGAGTCAAAGGAAGTCCCGTGACAAAATCTATAGTAATGTTATCCCATTTTCATTGAGCAATAGAAACAGGATGTAACAAACCAGATAGAACTTGGTGCTCAGCTTTAACCTACTGACATGTCAAGCATTTAGATACATAATTCACAACATCTCGTTTCATACCCGACCACCAGTAATGTTGCTTCAGATCTTGATACATTTTATTTCCACCAGGATGCATAGTGAAAACAGTATTATAAACCTCAAATAATAACTTCTTTTTCAGTTGATCATTAGCTGGTACACACAACCAATCTTTGTAATACAAATCATCATCTCCTTTCACAGAGAAGTCAGGTTGTTTACCTTCCCGCGCTGCCAAAAGAAGTTGTTGCAACTTATTATCAACTTTATGAGCATCACAAATTTCTTGCCTCAAGGTAAACCAAGCTTTTAATTGAGCTATTAAAGTTCCTTCAGATACAAGGCCCCATTCACCATGCTATACTGACAATGCTGAAATAGCCTTCCGACTTAAAACATCAGCGATGACATTAGCCTTACTCGAATGGTAGTCCATAATACAATCATAGTCTTTAAAGAGTTCCAACCAATGCCATTGTCTCAAATTGAGTTCTTTTTAGGTAAGCAAATACTTCAGACTCTTATAATCTATAAAAATTCTACACCTTTCACCATACAAGTAGTGTCGCCAAATTTTCAAGGCAAACACTACTATCGCAAGCTCTAAATCATGGGTAGGGTAATTTTGTTCATATGGCTTTAGTTACCTAGAGGCATAAGCAACTACTTTTCCATCCTGCAATAAAATAAAACTCAAACAATTTCTAGATGCATCACTAAACATAACATACTCTTTACCATAAGTAGGTTGAGCCAATACAGGAGCTTCAGCAAGCATACTTTTTAGTTGATCAAAACTATTCTAACATCTATCAGACCATTCATACTTCACTCCTTTTCGTAACAATTTAGTTAAAGGGGATGCTATCACCGAGAATCCCTTCGCAAATTGGCGATAGTAACCCGCTAAACCTAGAAAACTTCTCACTTCCATCACATTATGTGGTGGCTTCCACTTAACAATTGCTTCTATCTTACTAGGATCAACTCTAAACCCTTGAGAAGAGATAACATGACATAGAAAAGATACTTCTTGAACCCAGAAATCACACTTGCTCAGCTTAGCATACAACTGGTTTCTCCCGCAAGGTCTATAACATAATTCGGAGATGCTCAGTATGGTCATGTTCATTCTTAGAATAGACCAGGATATCATCTATGAACACTACCACAAACTGGTCTAAATAAGGCCTAAATATTCTATTCATCATATCCATAAATGTTGCTGGACCATTAGTTAACCCGAATGGCATTACCAGGAATTCGTAATGTCCATAATGGGTCTTAAATGCAGTCTTTGGTATATCCATATCCTTTACCCGAAGTTGATAGTACCCCGATCACAGATCTATCTTTGAGAACACTCCTGCATCTTTCAATTGATCAAACAGGTCTTCAATTCTCGGCAACGAATATTTCTTCTTCATTGTGACTTTATTTAATTGCCTGTAATCAATGCATATCCATAATGTACCATCCTTTTTCTTAACAAACAAGACTGGTACTCCCCACGGTGAGACACTAAGTCGAATGAACCCTTTATCCAAAAGCTCTTGCATTGCACCTTCAGCTCCTTCGGTTCAATAGGAACCATTCTGTGTGGTACTCTAGATATAAGAGCAGTGCCAAGCATGATTTCAACAGACAACTCCACTTCCCTTTTAGGAGGGAGTCTAGGTAATTCCTCGAGAAACACATCCGAAAATTCATTCACCACTGGAATATCTTGCAGTTTAACACCCTCCTTCTTAGAATCAAACACAAAAGCTAAGTAGGCTTCACATCCCTTCCTGAGGAGCTTTCGGGCTTACATAGTAGATACCACATTAGCTAAAGAATTAGTGCGGATGCTATGCAATACTATTTTAGGCTAATCAGGTTTCCTAAGCATAACTGTCTTAGCATTACAATCAATCACTGCCTGATGCTTGATCAACCAATCTATACCCAAGTTCAAATCAAATTCATGAAAAGGTAATATAATCAAATCTGCTATATATTCACATCCCTAAATCATAACAGGATAGTTTCTATACACTTGATTAACCAACACACTACTACCCAAAGGACTAGGCACATGAATGTCATACTATAACTTATCTATAGGAATCTCCTTATCAGACATTTCTGCAACATAGATATAGGAATGAATAGATCTAGGATCAATCAGTGCATGCATTTTAGAATTAAAGAGAGAAACCATACCCGTAATGACTTCAGGTGTGTCCTGATCCTCGCGAGCTTTCAAAGTATAAGCTCAAGCTGGAGTAGAAGGTACAATAGGTCGATCAACAGTTTCTAAATGAGTACTTGGATTAGACCTGATCTGACTAGATCCTCCATGACTTCTACCTCGTCCTTTATTTCCAGCAGGTGCATAAGAGGCCTCCTTACTAGCTTGTGTAGTCTGAGACTGTCTCATAGGGCAATTTGCCATCAGATGATCAGTACCATCACATCGAAAACATGCACTTGTAGCTCTCCAACAAGTACCCCAATGGTGTCTGGAACAATGAGAGCACTCCAGAATAGCAGAACCTCGGCCTGCTGAGGAACCCTACTAGAAATAGTCGCTGAGGGAAAATTTTGTCATCTTCTCCTAGCTACAGATCTCTGAGTAAATTTCAGTACAGAGGAAACACCTTCACGATGCCGCTTGCCTGAGGACTGACCTCCTTTAACAAAGCTACTTTGTTGAGCCCTTTCTCTCTTCACCATCTCTTACCTTTCTATTTTCATAGTCGCTTGCACCAGCTGATGGTAATTTACTTGTTACAGTAAAGTTAATGCTGCAAGATGCTCCTTGGTCGAATCGTTCAATCCATCCTTAAACTGATGACACCGGAACTCCTCAATAAGTACCGGTTTGGGGGCATACTTGCTGAGTCGATTAAACTCCCTATCGTACTTAGCAACAGATAAGTTTCTCTACTTCAGATTCAACAATTGCTTCCACTTCTCCTTTTTGTAAGCCTCCGTAACATACCTAGCTTTAAACTTTTGGGAAAAGAAATCCCAAGTCAGAGGCACCGGTAGCTGAGGACTTCTCAAAACAAACTTCCACCAGTCATAAACTGCTCCCTGAAGAAGAGATACAGCACAGTGCACCATCTGCTCTGGTGGACAACTGATTTCATCTAAGACCCTTTTCACTTTCTCTATCTAGAACTCAGCTAATTCAGATTCCTCCAAAGATGTTCCGGTAAATTCCTCAGCTCTATACTTCCGTAATTGGTCAATCAGAGCCTTTGGTGTGGTCATACGGTGTAGTAATGTCATTACATCCTGAGACAACTTAACCAATGCCTCACCCTGAACTGGAGGAGGAGGTGGAATCTCAGCTTCACCTCGATTGAACCTCAAAGGTCCACAGTTAGACGGAAGAGATCGCTCAGGAGTATTACTCTCAGCAATCTTGTTGATAGCTTCGTGAGACCTTTCCATAGTTAATTCTACAATCAAAACATGGGACAAACCGCATTAGGCCAAACACAACCTTACATCCAAGTAATAGCATTAGTTAAGTACTGATAACACCATAATCGCCTAAACCATGCTCTGATACCAAACGATGTAACACCCATAGACCCCCTAGAAGGATATGCGGATATTACCTAAGATAGGATTTAAAACATATCAAAATAATACAAAGCGTAGCCAGAATTCAAGCAACCAATTATTGTGTTTCTATGCATATTCGAC
>JANQAP020006063.1:0-11756 GCA_026874005.2 Erythroxylum coriaceum | reverse complement strand
TATTGCTACTCCATCAATTAATTATAGGACATGCATATAATCAACCAATTTTAGCATTCAAATCATGCAAGATCAATTAAATTCTAGACTTTAATTAATCAAACATGCTTCCGCATTAAAGAGCAGGAACATAAACACATGAACAACTCACAAAACACAAGATTATGAAATTCAAACTCTCATGGAATTAAAAGAAGTTCAAAGTTACTTACTTTTACAATTGAAATAGAATTATTAGCCTTGCATGTCTTGAAAATAAAACCCTAATAATTGTTATGTAAAGATGAAGAGATGAAGAGAATAAAGAACTAATGTTCACGTGAATAGTGCTGCGTGAACAGTAGCAAACAGTACCTGGGAATAGTAAAAAATTCGTTTTTTTTATAATGAGCTATTAGGTCCTATTTATATTGGCCATAAGAGAGAAAGTCTAGTCCTTGTAGAATACTAACTAAGGAGGAGGAATCCATAAAGGATTTGGACTTCTTAGAGAATAAGGAGAAGAGGAATCCATAAAGGATTTGGAGGAATCCATCAAGAATTTGGACTTCTTGGAGAATAAGGAGAACAGGAATCCATAAAGGATTTGGACTTCTTGGAGTGGATAAGATCAAATTGGTATGGAAGCTTCTAGATGCATCTTCCATGTGGGGGAGAAGCTTGTGTGGATACCTAGGTGAATGTCAAGTAGGATGGAGGGTCCACAAGTGCACATCTAGTCCAATAAATGCTTGCCATGTCATCAAATATAGATCACAATCCAAACGCCTTAGAAATTTGCTGCCGTGTTAGAAATTTCATTGACGAAACTATTTGCGTTGACAAATATCCATTTGCGCTATCGAAAAAGAATCCTTGTGGAACTAGGATTCCTAGTCAAGGTAGGATTCATAATCCAAGTCAAACTAGGATTACTCATCCATCGATGATTGTCACTGTCAAAATCTCATTTTGCCACAATTCGCCAAAATAGGAAGTCCTAGTTGAAGTAGGATTCCTAGTGTAAGTCGGAAACCAAATCCTAGTCGGATTAGGATTCTTGCAATTTTGTCCATTTTTTACTCTTTTCAACCTCCTCGTTCCAAATATGAACTCCATTTGTGCTAAATAGGCTTCTTTTAGCTCATATTCTTCTTTTCAAGTCCAAATGTACATGAAAAGCACAAAACAAGATAAATCTCCTTCTCATAATTTGTTTCAACTCTAGCCATGTTTCCACAGGTCTTTCCCCATTTCTATGCCTATCTTTATACAATTGATTTGACTTAATAGCATAATCACAAAATTCAGTAGTAGTTAATTTTACCTATTTTCTTCAGAATAATTATGGCATTGAAAGATCATCTTCACTTTTCTTTCCCACTCTAAATAACAATCTAGATAATTCTCCCCTTGAAAAGGAGGAATCTTCATTTTAATGTTGCCTATATTTCGGTCCACATTATCAAAATGTCCTCTCCTATTTTGTCTTTTAGGATTAACGTCTAGACCAACAATGGTAGCTTGGTCATCTTCTGTATCAATTCTTCCATAATAATCACTATGGACAAAAGCTAGTTACCTTCCTTGTTGTGGCTCACTTTGCAATTTGGCAAGTGCATCATCATGTTTTTCTAATGTTCTCTTACATCGCCCATCATTTTGAACTTTTGTTTAAATTGTTGCTGCAATGCTTGAATTACTTGATCATTTGAGGAAGAACTCACTTCTTTGTCTTTGTTAGACATGTCTTACAAAAATTAGAATAACCTCACACACTCCCTTACGTGTTTCAATAAATTAATGGATCACTCCATTTGTGTTTCACACTTTATATGGATTTTCATGATGTTAGTATCACCTTTCTTGCCTTTTACCACTCTTGTTTTATTTATGGGTTCTTAGATAACTAAGTTCCTTAAACAAACAATTCAGATTATAGTAATTCAATGGATTCACAAGGGGCAGGTATAAGAAAAAAATAAGAAGTAGGCCAATTTAAAGTGGTACAAACTCTAACAAAAGTTAGAACTCAGTTGTTGTATACTTCTTTTTAAATCAGCAATAAACAAAGATTATCAATAATTGAAATTGAAGAAAGAACAACACAGATAATTATGGTTCTAGTAGAGAATAAGAAAAAAAGGGAACGAAGAATTAGATGAATAGCAAATAAATGGATATGGAAACCTCAAACTTGAGCCAAAAGCTCTGATACCAATGATTAACATCTTCAATTTAGCATCCATATACCCCAATAGCTAAAGAACTAAGATACATATGGAATGTAAATTAACACCCTTCATAATTAATGGAAAGTTAGATTGATCAAGTTTAGAAGTAAGAAACAAACTATTCCCATCACTCTATTAATGGAATGATGACAGAATAATTAGAACAACACTTTGAATCCTCCAAAACACTAAAAACTTAACAAGTTTGAAAAAAAAAAGATTTTAGGTGTTGAACACCACAAACTAAATTAGTTTGACAAGTTCCAAAATTAATGTAAGAACTTTAAACATAACTCTCACAAAAAAAAACCTCAGATGTTTTGTATTTAGTAAATCATGCATTTAGCCTTGTTTATATGGAGCAAAGGCTAAGACATAACATTCAATTATGATTTAATACAAATTGTAACTAACCATTTAATGACAGCTTCATAACTGCCCATTTAATTTTGGTTTTAAATAGTTCATCCTTGTAACTCCTTATTCTAATTAAGAGATAATAAAACTCACACTTAACAAAATTAAAACCCTAATTCTATCATGCTGAATTCACACAGAAAATAAACCAAGCCCAACTTACTAAAGTTTAAAATAACATAAATAACAACCCAAGATCCAAACACGCATAATCAAGGTTCATTGGCATTTTATTCTTCAACAGGCTAGATTGAGTCAAAAATGTGGGTTGGATCATTGTCTTCATGATTTGAACATGTTTGAATCATGCTAATGATTTTAAGCTCTTCTTACATACATAGATCCTTGACAAAATTTAGGTGAGCTTGTTCCTTCTAAATGTCTTTAAGTAAGCATGTTAATGCTTCTTTTATTTAGCTTTAGCTCTTGTCATTGGCCCTTCATGATTGGTAAAAGTATCTTACCTCTTGATGCTACCTCTAACCTTGAATGAATCGTCCCTTTGTTGATTCATATCATTACCACCCCTAAGAGGGATTGAGCATCAGATTGGTTTTCTCCCAAAATCCTCAATTCCCAATAGGCTAACTTATAGGATTAATCATGAGGATTCTGAGGAAATTCAACAGTAAGTTAATGAGTTGGCGTAGAAAGGGCTCGTGAGGGAGAGCTTGCGTTCATGTTCAATTCCTATGATCTTAGTCCCAAAGAAGGATGGAACGTGGTGTATCCATATTGATTGTAGAGCTATCAACAAAATCACTATAAAGTATAGACATCCAATTCTTATATTAGATGTTAGGCTTGACGAGTTGTATGGCTCTTATGTGTTTTCTAAAGTTGACTTGAAAATTGGTCACCATTAGATAAGAATGAAAGAAGGTGATGAATGGAAAACTACTTTAAAACAAATATAGTTTATATGAGTGGTTGGTTATGTCTTTTGGTTATAATAATGCACCAAGTACTTTTATGAGGTTAATGAACAATGTTTTGTGTGCTTTTAGTAGAAAGTTTTTGTAATTTATTTAGATGATATTGTGGTTTATTGTAAGAGCATGGATGAGAATGTTGAGCATTTGCATGATGTATTTGATGCATCGAGAACGCATAAGTTGTTTGCTAATCTTAAGAAGTTTTTATTTTGCATGGAGTCCTTAATGTTTCTAAGGTATGTTGTGAGCTTGCAAAGTATTAGTGTAGATGAGTAAAAGTTTCAAACAATTAGAGAGTGGCATACACCTAGAATGGCAAACAAATTTAGGTGTTTTCATGGTTAGCGAGTTTCTATAGGATTTTTTAAGGACTTTAGTTCTTTGGCTGCTCCTCTAATTGAACTTGTTAAAAGCAATGTAGTATTTAAGTGGGGTGAAGGACAAGAGAGACCCTTTAATACGTTGAAATATAAATTAACTAATGCATCTTTACTTACTTTACTTGATTTTAATAAAGCTTTTGAAATTGAGTGTGATGCATTGGGAATTAGTATAGGAGTTGTTTTAATGCAGGAATCTAAGTCAATTGCGTACTTTAATGAGAAGCTCAGCGAAGCAATGTTGAAATATCATACATATGATAAGGACTTATATACAATGGTGAGAGCATTATAGACTTGGCAACATTATTTGTGGGCAAGTGAGTTCAAAATACATTTAGATCATGAGAGTCTCAAATTTCTGAATCACAAGGGAAACTTAACAAGTGACATGCTAAATGACTAGAGTTCGTAGAGACATTTACTTATGTCATTAAGCATAAGAAAGGTAAGTAAAACATTGTTGCAGATGTGTTGTCATGAACATATGCATTACTTAATACTTTGTAAACTAAACTACTTAGTTTTGAGATGATTACAGACTTGTATGCCAATAATGTTGGTTTTTTAAGCATGAGGTGCATGTAATAAGGGTGTTTATAATGAATATTTTAGGCATGATGGTTATTTTTTGAAAAAAGATAAGTTGTGTGTGCTTGATTGTTCAATGCATTAATTGTTTGTGAGGGATACTCATGGTGGGTCCAAATGGTCATTTTGGTGTAGGACATTAGATGTTTTGCAGGAGCATTTTTATTGGCCAAATATGAAACGTAATGTCCAATTTGTTTTTGATAAATGCATTAAATGTAGACAAAATAAGTCTAAAGTCAAACTATATGGTCTATGCAAACCATTACCTGTACTTAGTGAAAATTGGACTGATATATTGATGGATTTTGTGTTAGGTTTCCCTAGGTCACAATCTGGTAAAGATAGAATATTTGTCGTTGTCAATAGATTTAGTAAAATGGCACATTTGTTTCATGTTCCAAGACCAACAATGTAAAACATATAGTTGATTTGTTCTTTAGAGAAATAGCACAATCATGGACTATCTAGGACTATAGTAAGTGTTTGAGATGTTAAATTCCATAGTCATTTTTGGCATACTCTATAGTCACAACTAGGAACTAAATTGCTATTTTCTATTATTTCACATCCTAAAATGGATGGTCAAACTAAAGTAATTAAAATGACACTACACTTTTGCTTGCTATTATCCAAAAGAACTTAAAACATTGTGAGAATTGTTTGCCTCACGTTGAGCTTGCCTATAATCATTGTGTGCATGCTACTACTGATTATTCTCCATTTGAAGTTGTTTATGCTTTTAATACCCTGACTCCTTTGGATATTTTACTTTTACCTATTCTTGAGAGTACGAACTTAGATGATAAGAAGAAAGATGAGTTTGTTAGGGATTTGCATGCTACAGTTTGAGCTAGCATTAAAAGTAGGAATGAGCAGTATACAAGTGAAGCAAACAAAGGGGCAAGTTAAGGTTTATTTTGAACCTAATGATTCAGTTTGGGTGCACTTTAGGAAGGAGAGATTTCCCAAGCAAAGGAAATCTAAGTTGTAGACAAGAGGGGATGGATCTTTTCAACTTTTAGGGAAGATCAATGACAATGCTTAGAAAATCGAGTTATCAAGTTCTTATGGTAATATTAGTTCTACTTTCAATGTTGATCTTTCTTTATTTGGTGCAAGTGATACGAATCCTTTTGACGAGGGAGCGAATAATGGCAGCCAAGTACTATCCCCTAATTTTGAGCACTCCTAAAACGCTTTGCAAGGTATAGGAGGTCCAATCACTAGTTCAAGAGCTAAGAGAATAAGGGAGGCTTAACTAACACTTGTATCTGAGTTGCAAGATCAAGAGCATACCAAAGTAGAATCAATTGGAGTTTCAAAAATAGTCAATATTTTGCATTGCTTTGAGTTAAGTCCAAGTAGGATCACCCAGCACGTATCTAGCATCAATTAAAGTCCCAAAAGTCTAAAACGTCCCTAATTTAAAGAAGTATAAAATTGTTCAACAATTTGAAGATTGTTTCAGCATTTAATTAAGTCAATATTTTAGTTTTATTAGGAGTTAAATATTTAGTTATGTTTTAGGATTTCCTATTTTAGTAAAACAAACAAGTCAACCAGATTGTAATAAGATTCCTATTATACTTGATTGGTTATCTTTCTTGTTTTTTTATTAGAGTAATTGGTTGTTAAAATAGATAGGATAATATGTTTCCTTGTATTATTAAGATTCCTATTTTATCATTAGGTTTTATTAGGCTTATATAAAGGGTTGTACTCTATTTTGTTATTTAGTCTTGGATTAACAAAAATTGTGTTTCTTCAATTGTGAGGAGCCTTGTTCTTAGTTCCTTACCTATGAACTCAATTTGATCTAATTGGGAAAACTAATGGCAACCAACCTATGGTTTTAATTCTAATTGGAATTGTTTAGTTAGGATAGGCTTTCATTCATTATAACTTCAGTTCTATATGGCTAGTTTGTATAGGGATGGGTTCAAAACTGAATTATCAAGACAATTCTTGGGGTTTCTATCCTGTTATTTTTTTGTGTCTTAAGCATTGTTTGCTTATGGTTCATATCACTATGTTTATTTAAGATAATGGTGAGATATATAGTGTTAGCTCAAGTGATTATTGCTGCCATTAGAGAATTGTAATGATGTGGATGTTAAAGAACTCGTGAGTGGAGAGTTGTTGATCACCAGGCAAACTCTTAACATTTAACAGAAGGATGAAAGTGACGAGGCCCAACATGAGCATATCTTTTATGTTCGGTGTTGTATAAATAGTAAGGAATTTGTTGATTATTCCCTAAGGAGGTGCCACAAAGATTACCACCTTTAAGAGGCATTGAGCATCAAATTGATTTCATCCCATGTTCAAGAGCCCTAATAGACTAGCTTATAGAGCTAAGCTGGAGGAGATAAAAGACATTAAAGGGCAAGTGGATGAGTTAGAGGAGAAAGGGTTTGTGAGGGGAGTCTCAACCCTTGTTTAGTTCTTATAATTCTAGTACCAAAGAAAGATGGAGCACAACGCATCTATGTTGATTGTTAAGCTATCACACATACCTATATTATATTATAAGCTTGACAAGTTGCATGGTTCTTGCTTGTTTTCATAGATTGATTTAAAAAGTGGGTATTATCAAATTTGCATGAAACATAGAGACAAATGGATAAATGCTTTTAAAACAAGTGGTTGATATTCCCTTTAGGTTTAACTAATGTACTAAGCACTTTTATGAGATTAATGAACTATGTTTTGCAACATTTTGTCAAAAATTTGGTTGTTGCCTACTTTGATGATATTTTAGTGTAGAATTTGGATGAACATGTCAAACATTTACATTATGTGCTTTGTCACTTAAAGGAATATAAGTTATATGCTGATTTGAAGAAGTGCACATTCTGTATGGAATCTAATGCGTTTCTTGGTTTTATTGTGTGTGCAGATGGAATTAGTGTAGATGAGAAAATGATCAAAGGCAATTAAAAAGTGGCCTACACCTGATAATGCAAAT
Source organism: Erythroxylum coriaceum (assembly GCA_026874005.2). Taxonomy (NCBI): domain Eukaryota; kingdom Viridiplantae; phylum Streptophyta; class Magnoliopsida; order Malpighiales; family Erythroxylaceae; genus Erythroxylum; species Erythroxylum coriaceum. The sequence goes on along the minus strand of JANQAP020006063.1, from coordinate 4,249 downwards.
GATGTAGAATGTTTTCTTGATTTATCAAGTTTTTATAGGAGGTTTGTAAAGGATTTTAGTTCTATTGCAGCTCCTCTAAATGAACTTGTTAAAAAGAAGTGTTTGGATGGACTGATGTGCACCAAAAGGCAATTAATACTTAGAAAAATAAGTTAATCAATGCACTTTTTCTTTCTTTACCTAAGTTTGATAAAGTTTTTGAGGTTGAATGTGATGTGTCAAGAATTGGTATATGAGTTGTTTTGATGTAGGATTCCAAACCAAATAGTGAGAAGCTTAGTGGAGTAGCCTTGAGTTATCCAACTTATGATAAGGAATTATATGCATTGGTAAGGAGGCTGCTTATTGCCAAAGAAGTTAATTATTCATTTAAATCATGAGAGCTTGAAGTTTTTAAGGTCCCAAGGTAAATTGCACAAAAGACATGCTTTTGGTTAGAGTTTATTAAAATGTTCCTTTTTACAATCAAATATAAGCAAGGAAAGGAAAATGTTGTGGCTAATGCATTGTCTAGGAGGTATGCACCATTGAGTTCTTTACAAACTAAATTGCTTGGGTTTGAGTTCATTAAGAATTTGTATGATAGTGATGCTGATTTTGGACAAGTGTGGCTTACATTTTCTAAGTGTGCATATGGTGATTTTTATCTGCACGATGAATTTTTATTCAAGAAAGATAAACTGTGTCTAAATGTTCTATGTATGAATTGCTTGTTAAAGAGACCCATAGATACAGCTTAGTGGTGCATTTTGGTATTAAAAAGACTATAGATATTTTACATAAGAATTTTTATTAGCTCAACATGAAACATGATGTGCAATCTATAAGTGATAAATGCATAACCTATAAACAAGCTAAGTCAATGTTCATGCCTCATGGTTGGTATAATCTTTTACCCATGCCTAATCAACCTTGGATTGACATATCTATAGATTTTGTATTGTGTTTGTTGTTGATGATAGGCTCAATATGATGCCACATTTTATTGCATGTTTTAAACCCAATGATGCCATGCATATTGCTGATTTACTCTTTCAAGGGATACCACATTTGCCTAGTTTGCCAAAAACAATTGAGTGAAAGAGAAGTTAAGTTCTTTAGTCATCTTTGCTACACTTGTGGTGTAAATTAGGCAATAAATTGTTATTTTATACTTTTTACACATCCTTAAAAGGATGGACAAATTGATGTAGTTAATAGGACCCTTACTACATTGCTGCATGATAATTTAAAAGAACTTGAAATATTGAAAAAGTGTTTATCATATGTTAAGTTTGCATATAATGGGTTATGCATTCTACTACATTTATTCACCTTTTGAAATTGTGTATGGTTTTAATCTTTTGATTCCTTTAGATGTCTTGCCTTTATCTACGAATGAATGTGCAAATTTTGATGGAATGAGAAAGGACGATTTTGATAGGGATTTGCATATCAAGATTCAAGCTAATATAGAGAAAAAGAATGAGCATTATATAGGCAAGCCAGAAGGGGTGTGTGATAGTTACCTCTAAACCTAGAGATTAGGTTTGGGTTCATATAAATAAAGAAAGATTTGTTGCCCAAAGGAAATCAAAATTGCAACCTAGAGGAGATGGACTTTCCAAGTGTTGGAGTGAATCAATGAAAATGCCTACAAGCTCGATTTACCAAGTCATTATGGAAATGTTAGTGCTATTTTTAATGTTGTTGACTTATCTTTATTTAATATAGGTGATTTGAGGATGAATACTCTTGAGGAGGCAGAGAATGATGGAGATCATCTCGCATCAACACTTACCAATCCATTACAAGGCATTGGAGATCTTATGATAAGAGCAAGATCTACACACATGAAGAAGGCTTTGCAAGGATTGATCATGGACATTCAAGATAATGTAACTATTTTTGAAGATTCTAAGACATTACCAATATTAATTACTTATTTTTAGGATCAAGATGATGGAAAAGGCCTAACTTATGAAAAAAAATGGTTAGAGCCTAATGTGCAAGGATGAACTAGATGCTTATTTCTAATGAAGCCTAATCTACATATTTACCTTTTGAAAAGGCTAACTATGTGGGATTAGATGGTAATTTATTGTTTTGACTTTCTTTTATTAATTATTATTCTTTTGGATGATTTATATCCAACAGTTAAGGGAATCCTTCTTGGTTAAGTCTTTCTTATTTAGTATTTTTAAGAAGAGTCGAGAAGACATTTCCTTATAGGATTTCATCATTTGGTGACTATTTAAAGAGGCAATCTAGTGTATTACAAAAATCATCTTATCATAAATAAAATTTGAATGTTTCTCTATTATGAGACCTTTCTCTTAGTTTTTTAGTCAAAAGCTAAATCTAGTCTCTTCAAGTTAACTTCTAAAGGTCAACTTATAACTTTGGTTCCAATCAACGAGTTTGGATATGGATGGGTTCTTCACTTGATTTGATAATTATTTTGGGGTTTCTTTTTCTTCTTAATTTTAGGTCTTAGTTTTTCCTTCACCAATGTTCATATTAGTCTCCTTCCTCTTCAAGCTAATGTCTGCATCAAGTTTGAAACTAGGGAAGATCAACTCCTTTCTTGAATGTCTATCTCCTTCCATTCCTCCCTCCACTCTAGGTAGGTCCAAGCCATATAACTTAAAGGCTCCTTATGTTGTCCTTACCTTCCTGCATAAATCTACATCTAAAACCTAGACTCTCTCACTCGACCTCCCTACCTATCACCATCCTTATGGAGCCAAGGCAACAACTAAAGCTCCTTAACTAAAATCTCAGTTTCATGTCTCTAGAAGCAGGTGTAGAAAAAGGGGTGATCACCTCTCTAGTATAAGTGCTCAAGGTGGGTGCTTCAAAATGATTAAGCACAATTGTTGGCTATTTCATTGAGTCCTTTATATCATATGTTCAGAGCATAGGCGGATAACAAATGGAACTAATTTGGAATTTAGAAAGTCATCATTAACATCAAGGACTTTTCTCTATTTTACTTTAGTGCTGAATTGATGACCAATAAGGTTTTGGAGCTAGGTATTGGCACTATAATTGAAGAACAATCATACTACAACACTGGAAGCCAGAACTCAAGCTTAACAAATCAAAGCTAAGAACTATTCCCATTTGGGTGCAATTCCACAATATTCTAATAATGATAGGGCTTACTTTGCAAATGCCATAGGTAACCCTATCTTCATGGATGAAAATACAATAGAAATTGGGGGGATAGGTTTCACAAAGATATGCATTGAAGCTAAGGTGAATTTCAAGAAATACTAAGGCTCTAGAGACTCAACACCCTATGGTAACCTAAATGAAATAACTATTTTTAACCTTCTTATAGAGGCTACAGGTGAAAAAATCCACTAAATGGAGGGCTAACAAGGAGATTATTTGAAAAAGGAGACTATAAGGAGCTCAAAGATAATAAAGGCAGCATCCTTAGTACACGAACCAAAACTAGAAAAGTGATAATGCATCTGAGGATGGCCTAAAATAATGTCCTAAAAGACAATGCAAGGGATGAAAGCTCTATGGTCACAAAAGAAATACCATCTAAGAACCCAGGCATTGAAATTTCTCAAACCTCATATTAGAAAAATGAAGATGAATCTCAATACCAAGATTTTACTATACATGTTAGCAATGAGGTCCAAAACCAATATTGGCCTTTTACTCCTAAAATAAGAAGATCTAGTAAGTGAAAGAGAAAGTGGGGAAAGTCCTCCTCTTAACTAATCCTTGTCTCTACTAGCTTGGAACTTGAGGAGGTTGAATGACACTAGAAAACAACATTTATTCAATAATTATATCAAATCAATAAAGCCTCATATCTATGGCCATTTGGAAACAAAAGTTAATGAGGAAAAAAGTAAAAAACTTTTGTTTACACAAGATGAATGGGAGTTCATTTCCATTGTCCATGGCTTCAAACAATACAAATGTGTAATGAAGTTAAGACCTATCAAAGAAAAGGTTAAATTATTCCAAAGAAAACTCAGAGATGGCACAGCTCTTGATGTGGACCCGACAAGAACGTGCTTTTGAACCCAAGAATCAAATTCAAAAAATGAATTTCCAGGACCAGTTGGAATATGTAACAATGGAAAGACCTTTAACCCATTGCTTAGAGAAACGAGAACCAAAGGTATTGGAAAGGGATGACGCCACAAAAACTATGGAAAGGTGTGTGATAAGTCTCTCACAAGGATTTAACCTAGATGAGTTTTCAGTTCTAAGAAGAACCAAGAGTTGTGAAGAAAAACTC
>JANQAP020006007.1:0-11759 GCA_026874005.2 Erythroxylum coriaceum | reverse complement strand
GAATTCCTCCCTTGTGGGATGCGCGCCCAGATGTCACGTAGGACGTCGGGCACGTGACTCGCCAGGGTGGGGTTCCAGCAAAAACATCATGCAATTGAAAACTATCACTCCACCAATTTAACTAGTTATTAAGTTATCCTATGGATGATCAATTGAATTAGACAAGATCTCTCTTCTAACTAATCAATTAACGTGATGAATGTAAGTCTATAGGTTGCCAACTATCATTATACAATTCTACATAAATAATCTCTCAATTTATTGTAAGGTATATGAATATAATCAACAATCATCAAAGACAACTTTCATTCAAATCAATAAAATAGAAGTTTAACTAGATAGTTCAAAAGTATTCCCTAAAAATAAATCAGTCACTCATGGTCTCTATAACATCACCAACATTTAAATATTCCATCTTACAATGGCTAGAAGAGATTAAAATAACAAAAAATTGAATAAAGAAAACTCTTTCTCTTCTTTGCCAAAATCTAGAAATTCTGGTGCTGGTGTGCTATTTTCCCAATTGTGATGGATGATCCTTGAATCTCCACCTTCCTTAAGACTCAAAACTTGGATTTCTCACTCAAGGAGCTCCTCTCTACAAAGGGTTTTCTTCCTCCATCCATGGAGGTTTAATATCTTATATAGTCCCGAAAACCTAAAGTTTAATTGAACCCCTATAGTTTCTCAGATAAAACATCCCACGATCGTGGGAATTAGCATGATCCTCATGATCGTGGGATCTGACATCAGAATCCTTCTTCTTCTCTTCTCCTCTTTGGTCTCTAGCTCAAACTCCAAGTTGCTCAATCTTCATTCCTACATAAAAATGATCAATTCTTACCTAAATTAGCATCAAACATAAAAAAAACAATAATGAAGATCAAACTAAACGAAAACATACAAAATGAATCCTAAAATACAACAATAATAAACTATTATGCAAGAAACAATGCCAAATACTTAGAAAAACATAGACTAATACACAACTATCACATATTTTAGAATTAAATATTGAAAAAAAGATAAAGATAGATTATCACATGTTGTAGACGAAAGTTATGTGCACACTTAGGGGGTAATATTAAAATTAAATTTTCTTGTAATTTATTCCTTAGACACTGATTTGCATTCCCCCTAACAAAGCTAATAAATAAAATAATTTAGCTTAAATTTTATATAATTATGTTAAAGTGGATTAAAAATTATTATTCTAATTACAACAATGTATATATACATCCAACATATATACATAGACACACACACACATACACACACATATATATATGTCTTTTCTTTTATTTTGCTTATTCTTGCATGTTTCATTACCATTAAACATAATCACCAAAAACTTTGAAGAATAAATTGTGCTCTTTATTAACAACTTTGCATAAAATGTAGATTCAAAGCATAGTCCATATGAATCCTTCATCTCAAGATACTAAATCATGCTTAATTGCACTATGATGCCGAATTCCCAAGAAACTCAAATTTCAAATCCTATATCATCCTCAACCACACTTTGATAATAGATCATGCTCATCCACACTCTCATACTTATATAGATAAAATTCATAATAACAAGTATTAAGGCTCTACCCCAAAAAAGATAGAATATACTAATATATCCTACTTTAAATTGTAAACAATACAAATACTATAAAATCATACACAATTTTAAAGTAAAACACTACCCATCAGATAATTTAGTAAATAAGAATTAAATAAAGTTCCAAATTAAAACCCTAACCAAAATCCATAAATTTAAATAGTTGTGCTTGAAACCTTAATCAAAATCCACTAATTAAAACCCTAATCAAAATCTCCAAATTGAAACCTTAACAAAAATCCCCAAATCTAAACTAAATCAAATTGAACCCTTAATGACCTAACAATTGATAGTACCTAAATTACAAAGCCTATATCAAACCATTATTGAAAATCCCTAAATTATAAACCAAATTTTCACAAACCCATCAGATGGAGAAACGTGATTGTAAACTTACCTGGATGGAGAAACATGATCGTAATCTTCCCTTCTCTTCTTACAAGTGTAACAATTTTGGTGGTTATGATTTGTTACCAAGGATTTTCTCCTATTTGTATTTGCTTCTTATATTTGCTACTCAAAACTTGGTGTCAATGAAGATTCTTCATGTGACAATGTGTATATGCATCATATGATGTCGTATAAAGTATGAGATCATGTATTACATGGCATATCCCTAATAGGTTATGTGCCATATAACACTAAATGACATCATTTTAATATTCTATATTAGGTTTTCTAACAAAGATTAACATCAAGTGGTCGGTTACAATAAAAACTAAACTTTATAGAGGTTAATAATAGTTTTTAAATTTTAGGGAATAACTTGCAAGAAGCATAAAGTCATTAAGGTTCTAGTGTAATTAACCATTTCTCAAGTTTTTGGCGATGGATCTTCATCGATGACATTAATGGTTACCCTCCAAATAAAGTTGACTTATACTGACGCAACAAGCTCCCAACTCATTTAAATCACTTTCTTTTGTCATTTTTTACTTTCCATTCCTGCTAAAGGGTTAAGCTTCCACTTCCCATTAAATTTATTCACAGTAAAACCATCAATTAATGTTATCATTATAATTATACTATCTATTAAAAAATTACAAGTACAAGATAAATATTAAAAATTCCATAATTAAATGACCACCAGAAATAAACCAACAAAAATGTATGTTGATAAAATTATAAACACACACTGAGATTTATAAATGGTTTGACGAAATTATCTACTTCTATGAGGGATATTATTTTTCACTTGGGAGAATAATAAGTATACTTTTATACTTGTACACACACACTCATCATTTTGAAATACTTCCAAATATTGCACTTTTATTACGAATAATTTGTAACCTAAGAAGTTTATGTGTCCCTATGTTCATCTATATAGGGAAATGGAAAAAAATGTTGCAAAAGTAAAGAATTTGTACAAAATTTGAATTCTCTTTTAGTGCTTGATACAAATTTGCCTCCAATCATACATGATGAGTCATCAAGCACCATTTCTTTTTGTTTCATAAACTTATAAATAATTATAAAGCCTTAAAATTTTTCTAATATGTCAAAATTCGAAAAGATGTTTGCATTCCATCTATCAGTTATATAAATCCACTAGCCAATAATAAGTCTTAACATTTTCTACAATTAATGCAAGCATTTAAATTCATGCATTATGCTTTAAATGTAAATATTCATATAATGAATGAGACTATAATTTATTCAAGTGAACAAGATAAGGTTAAAAAAAGAATATAATAATTTATTCAAGTGATCAAGATAAGGTTAAAAATAATAATTTATTACACATTAAATGACTTCATTCTTTCTTATTCTTGATCCACTCAACTTGAATTGCCTTGCAACTCTCTTAAATTGTATTTGTGCTCAACTTTTCTTATATTGATCCTTTGATCACTTTTTTCCTTCCATTGAACTTGATATATTCACTTTTTGCTCGAATCTTTTACAAATTGACTCACTATTGTTATAAAAGAAAATTTATTATAAATAATTTATTTTTTATCAAAACTATGAGTTAAGACCTCACTTAGTCCAACATATAATATTCCTCATTTGGATCTAACTACATCCTTGACTACTTTTCATACCATTTATTATCATAAATGGCTACAGCAGTCCATTATTTTCCAATAATTCAACTTTTTTATTTTTATTTAGAAATTGAATTTAGTTGTTGCTTATACTTTGGTCAATTTCTAATGACTTAACATAAAGTAATTCACCAAACTCCACATTAAGATAAACCAACTTCTCTAAACTGATTCTAGCCAACTTTTGGCATCTAAAAAGAGTTAGAATTTTGGGTTGTTTGATAAAAGTTAAATGCTTTACAGTTTTAAGGGGACAAGATCACTTTGGATGAAAATTGAGGAGCTCTGAAGGTGAAGGAAGTCATTTAGTTGGTTCTAATTTCAAAGTTAGCAACTTTAGAGAGTTGTTACTTATCTTGGAGGGGAAAAAAAGTGGGGTTGGATGATAATAGACTTCAATAAGTTAGTTCATAATAGTTCACAAATAGGCTACATCTAAAAATTAAGGAGTTTGAATTTAAAATTAAATTCATAGATCAAGTTTGGATTTTATGATGAAGTTTAAAATATTTAAGTAATGATTTTAAGCTATATAAAAATTATAACAAAAATTTAAGCTTGATTTAATATTTATAAATGAGCTATGATTATTTTAACTTGTAATTATTGCCCAATAATTTTTTGGATATTATATGGTTTTAGGGTTATCATAATTATAAATATTAGGGTAAGTTACGACTTATATGTTGACCTTTATGGGTTTTATCAAAAATATTATTACCTTCATTTTCTAACACTAAATAACACCACTTTTGAGAGTCCATTCACATATATTCCAAAATTGTTGGTGTTACCAAATTTTATTAACATTGCTGACGTGTCACGTTATGTGAAACAAAGTTATAGCCATAATAAATAATATGATTAAATTGAAAATTTTATCTTTAGCTTACTCTCTAGCTTGCTTAATCCCTCTCCCCTCTACCACTTTAGGGATTCAATAATTTAACTCTCCCTCTCTCTTAGGGGTTAAAGAATACAAGTCTCTCTTCCGAAATCAATATATGCAACAAAATACCTATTAAATATTTTAAGAAAAAATACGTAATAAGTGATTCTTGCCATAATTGATCTGACCTATAAGAAGATGAGTAGACTCTAAACATTTCTTATTTTATATTGATTTTATGTCTTTATTCCACACTGTATAGTTTGTTTAGTTTGTATTTTTTTATCAGTACCTCCATTTTTTCTTAAATTTCCTTTCCCTACTAAAAAATTAACCTTTTATGTTGTTTTTCTTTTTTAATTTGTGCCTTCTGCATTTGTTGATTTTAGGGCGTGATGTGATATAAATGCCCTACTATTGTCATCTTTTTTGGGTTTGTCAGTATAACAAATTAAATGTATTAGAGTTTCAAAGCTTAAGGATTGATGGACTTCCATACTAATTATGTTTGAAAAGGAGACCAAAATATTCCAGATATTATGCACATTTTTACATAACTTAGTTTATAAAAAGATTCAATGACATCCTTAAACAAACTCATAGGAAAGGACTAAATCAAAATTTTCAAACACTATAAAAGACTATGATCGAGACGGTGTACGTATGCTAAGTTTTAATATTTATAACCTCGATATTTCAACAAGCGCACGGGTTATTCATGTAGTACCTAAGGTATCGTTCCTACAAGGAGGGTTAATCTAATCCTAAAATCTAAGGCTTGACTAAATTTTGAAATAAATCAAAATAAACTACTAATGTAGAAATTATTCAATCAACAATCAATTTCAAGAATTAAATTCATAAAATATAAACAAGATAGCAATTTTGCACAACCCAATCAAGAATCAAGCTAGAAACTACCAATGGAGAGAAAGGGGGTTTTAATCTGACTTTAATGAAAATCTAATTGATTATGGAATCACTGAATTACCAGGTTTAGATGGTTTTAAGGTGGATTACTCTCTCTCGAGTTATAATCTTTAACCCTAATTTATAATCCCTAATTTAAATTATGAAATTGTAATCTCTTGATTTCCAATTAACCCAAAACCTAAACTAATTCTGAATTTGTCTAATAACCTACCAGAAACCTATACTTGATCTCTCGTTACACGATTTTACCGGTTTGATTCAATTCTAATCTATCAAACTACCTAACTCTCGTTAGCCCAATTTGTTGATTTTCACTCAGTTCACCCTCTCAGTTTATTACCGAGTTATTAAGAACAGAACTTGAATCAAGAATAACTCAATAAAAACACAAGAAATCAAACTTCATTAATATCTGAGATAAAAATTCCCGAAGGTGAGTTTAGATAATATCAACATTCAATAACACATATTCTCAACAACTATCCCAATTCTATACATCAATAAAATTGAAATAAAATCAGAAAATACTATTGGAATGGATTGGTGGAGGTAGCAACAGCAAGAAACCACCTATTTTGGGAAGTACTTCACGTCAAGCTTCTTTTCCGTGTCTCTCTTCCTTCGTCTCCTTCCTCAAATCTCTCGATGAGCTCTCTAGATTTTCGGAATTGGCTGATGAAAAAGACTGCTCTTATGTTCTTTAGTGTTCTATTTATACCTTGGAAGTCCTAGGGTTGATTAGGGGTCAAAATGGTCCAAAAAGTCCCTCAAATCTTGATGTTTTCAGTTATTCTTGTGTCTGCCCGACGCAGGCCACGATCGTGGCAGGCCTAACCCTTTCTATCATGATCGTGGCCTGGCTCCTGGTGGCTCGCCTCTTCTGTCACGATCATGGCCTATTGTGCTATGATCATGGGCCATGGTTTTGGACCAAAACTCTTCGAAACTTCTCTGTTCTTTGTCGTTTACCCTAAAACACTAACAAACACATCAAGGTACCTCAAAAACATAACATTTAAGCTCAAAGACACATACTAACACATAAAAACACTTAAACACATAAACTAACACAATCAAAACATAAATACACACTCAAAACTCAAATTAACACTAAATACATAACAAATTAAACCCTAAAACATAATGCAAATCACAACTATCAACATCCCCACACTTAAACGTTTGTCTGTCCTCAAGCAAACAAAACAACAAACACATACCAAACACAAATCACACAATGCAACAAATGAAGCAATGGCTTCAACTTCACAAAATAATTTAACTCTAAACACAATCATTCAAGTTGTTCCAAATTATTAACATGCGAAATCCACTTCGAAGCATCTTATACTAACTAATCAAAATTTTAATGTTGAGTCTATTCACCCCTATCACTTGCACACACACACATTGATAATCATTCAGTCAAACAAAAGTGTAGCTATTCCTCAGTAGGTTTTCATGAAAAATCAAGCTACTAATAAGTTTGGTAGGTTTTAAATTGAAAACATTCTTTTTGTTGAGTTTTTCTTTAAGGACATGAACTTAGTCTTTTACGTAGAGGTAAACATTTATGATGACTGTCGATTCGGTTACTCAACTAAGTCATGTTGTTACTAAGCTACTTGGTTGGAATGTCATTATAGCTTTTTTACACGAAGGCACATATTTATGATGCCTGTCAATCAGGTTACTCAGCTACATCACATTCTCAACTGGCTACTAGCTCCATTCATAACTCGAAGGCTAGCGGAATAGTTATTCTAGGTAAAAATTATACAACTCTTTTTTAAAAAAATTTGCCTACCTTATTGCTTTAGCTAATCATTCCCATGAAAATGTACTAATAATGCCACTTATTTGATTCGCCTAAAATTATAAATGAGTATGGAAAATTACTAGGGTGAATGGACTAACATCGTATCCTAATTAACCAACATATCTAGCCCTAAGTAACTTAGGTCACTAATTTCACAAGCTAAAAAATCTTCATAACTTAAAAGGCTATGTTTAAGGCTAAATCTATACCATTATGCTTTAGACATTGACGCATTTACATAATTCACATCATGCAACCTAAAGAAACTATCATACAAAATGCAAAATTCACGCTCAAGGTAAAAACACACAACCCTTCCCACACTTGAATAACACATTGTCCTTAATTTGAGAAGGGTACACAAACACACCTAGGGGAAATGATCACAATATATGAAAAACATAAGAAGAAAATACTAACAAAAAGGAAAAGAAAAGGGTTAGAACACGAAACCGTCATATTGACTTAGGTGCTGATGGTGATGGAGGCGGAGATCACTTATGCTTGATGCCTATGATTACTACCCTATCTTATACTTGCTTCAAAAAAAAGTAAGAGAGTTAGCACTATAAAACATTCCAAATTATTAAGAATTTATTTTGAAATTTAAAACAAATCTAACTAGCAATAATTTAAACCTAACTACTAAACATGCTAATTTATGGTCATTAGCTTGACCTTAATCCTTTAAAACTAATCCAGGATCAATTATGAGCGGCTCGCTTCCACCCTTCTCGTTCAACATCAGTTTTGTAACCTGTGAGTAAGCTGCAAATTGCAAAATGATCAGAAGGACAATATTAACAAAGTTGAGAAAACCAATTAAGCTCAGTAATGTCCTTTTTTCTAATAAACTGTTAGTAAAATAGGGAATAACAAAACTCCCTGAATCTTCCATCCAATCCAACAGTTTATCCTGTAAGAAGGTGAGTTGCTCTCTTCTTCCTTAATCACCTTCATCTCCTCCGCTTCTTCCACTTCACAAACAGAGATTTTCCTAGCTTCTTCAAACTTGATGTCTGTTGTCATCTGTTCTTCGTCCTTTTGTTCTTTAGAAGATTCGAACACATCAATTATCCTGAATGAGCTAATATACTTCAGATTCTTTAATACATTATTCATGTTGAATGTCACTTGGTCATCATTACTTGGAAGGATAAGGTTCTTTTCATGAACCTCTACCCAAGATTTTTTGACGTTCACATTTGGTATATCAAAAACTGGTGAATAAAAAGGAGGGTTGGCATTCTTTTCTTCATCCTCTTTCTTCTTCTCTTGGTCTTCAATACGGTGGGCTTCAACTTGGTGTTCCACAGGTTCTTTTAGCTCTTCCCCATTCTTAAGTGTGATAACCTCATATTGCTCTCATTGATGTAATTCCATATTTCTCAGAGAGTCTTTCACACTTCTCTTACAAAATTCACGAGAGAGTTGTCTTACCTGAATCTCCAGATTGTGAATAGAAGTGGCATGATTTTCCATTACTTGATCAATTTTCTCTTCCAGTCTCTTCTATCCCTTTTCCATGTTCGTGAGCTTATCCAAGATCTTATCTAATTTGGAATCCCATGAACTTGAATCATCTTGTTGAAATCCTAATAGGTCTTGATGTCCTAAGTGAGTCCTTACATTGTTAGGCCAATAGAAATCTAAGTGGTTCTGCCACCCCAGCTTGTACGTGTTCCAATAAGGATCGTTACTTTCCCAACCATATTGTGCCTCATTGTAATTCGTATAAGTTCCTTGCTCCCTATAATATCTATCTTTCATCATTGTTCTTTCCATTCCTTATTGGCATCTAGCTCTTCAGATGTCTCACTCTCATTCTAAGATGTCTTGATGTGTCTCCACTTTACGCCCCAAACTTCTTTTTTTTTAATTTAAAAACTAAAGACCTTATACTAAAGAGCTAAACTATCGCCTCCAAAAACGGCACCAAAAACTTGATCAAGACGGTTTACGTATGCTAAGTTTTAATATTTATAACCTCGATATTTTTGCAAGCACATAGGTCATTCGCGTAGTACCTAACATATCATTCCCATGAGGAGGGTTAATCTAATCCTAAAATCTAAGGCTTGACTAAATTTTGAAATAAATCAAAATAAACAACTAATGCATAAATTATTCAATCAACAATCAATTTCAAGAATTAAATTCATAAAATATAAACAAGATAGCAATTTTGCACAACCCAATCAAGAATCAATCTAGAAACTACCAACGGAGAGAAAGGGGTTTTAATCTGACTTTAATGAAAATCTAATTGATTATGGAATCACTGAATTACTGGGTCTAGACGGTCTTAAGGTGGATTACTCTCTCTCGAGTTATAATCTTTAACCCTAATTTATAATCCCTAATTTAAATTATGGAATTGTAATCTCTTGATTTCTAATTAACCTAAAACCTAAACTAATTCTAAATTTGTCTAATAACCTACTAGAAACCTATACTTGATCTCTCGTTACACTATTTTACCGGTTTGATTCAATTCTAATCTATCAAACTACCTAACTTTTGTTAGCCCAATTTGTTGATTTTCACTCAATTCACCCTCTCAGTTTATTACCGAGTTATTAAGAACAGAACTTGAATCATGAATAACTCAATAAAAACACAAGAAATCAAACTTCATTAATATTAAAGATAAAAATTCCCAAAAGTGAGTTTAGACAATATCAACATTCAACAACACCTATTCTCAACAACTATCCCAATTCTATACATCAATAAAATTGAAATAAAATCAGAAAATACTATTGGAATGGATTAGTGGAGGCAGCAATAGCAAGAAACCACCTGTTTCGGGAAGTACTTCGCGTCAAGCTTCTTCTCCGTGTCTCTCTTCCTTCGTCTCCTTCCTCAAAGCTCTCGATGAGCTCTCTAAGGTTTCAGAATTGAATGATGCAAAAAAGGTTGTTCTTTTGTTCTTTAGTGTTCTATTTATACCTTGGAAGCCTTAGGGTTGATTTGGGGTCAAAACAGTCAAAAAAGTCCCTCGAAACTTGACGTTTTCAGTTGTTTTTATGTCTACCCAACGTAGGCCACGATCATGGCCAACACCTAGCCCTTTCTGTCACGATTGTGACCAAAGTGTCATGATCGTGGCCTGGTTCTGGTCTCTCTGTCATGATCGTAACCAAAGTGTCACAATCGTAGCCTAGCTCCTGATGGCTCGCCTCTTTTGTCACGATCGTGGCCTGTTATGCCACGATCGTAGGCCATGGTTTTGACCTGAAACTCTTCGAAACTTCTCCGTTCTTTACTGTTTACCCTAAAACACTAACAAACACATCAAGGTACCTCAAAAACATAACATTTAAGCTCAAAGATTTATAATAACTCATAAAAACACTTAAACACATAAACTAACACAATTAAAACATAAATACACACTCAACAATCAAATTAACACTAAATACATAACAAATTAAAACCTAAAACATAATGTGAATCACAACTATCATACTACAGTTAGTCAATTACATAACTAAATTTACTAGTATTATGAAAATAATAATAATGCTAGTCTATATGTAGTCATATATGTACTTCATGACATTAAGATAACAAATTTGAAAATAGAAATCCATATTTTTTTCAATATTATATCACATCATTCCGTCTCAAATATACTAGATTTAGAAACTATAAGCATCATAAAAACAATGGCCATAAGATAATTATAGAGATCTAATCATATAGGATTGCAGAAATTATAACATTATATATCTAGTTTACGTTATTATCATTTCCAAAAGATTGGAGCTTGATGTGAGGTAGTCATAATAGGAAACACTAGATAATGTAACTAAAAATAACACAATAACATATATGTTTCAAGCTAATTAGTAGTATATAATATGAAACTAGAAAGCATATATAACTTAAATACATCTATATTCTATAAGATATAAATGGTAATAACAAGTACATGAATGGAAGGAAACACTAGATAATGTAACTAAAAATAACACAATAACATATATGTTTCAAGCTAATTAGTAGTATATAATATGAATCTAGAAAGCATATATAACTCAAATACATCTTTATTCTATAAGATATAAATGGTAATAACAAGTACATGAATGGACAATAGGCATGTAACTTAAATGATATTACAGTGACAAGTATAATTACACCAAAAGTTATTGTTCATATTTTTCATATTTTCAAGTTATACACACCATATATAAATGTGATAGAGGAAAAGAGGTATTACAAGATCAAGTAGAGCTACCCATGTTCAATCTTAAGATTTAGTTGCTTTAAGTAGAGCAACATAAGTTCTAACTCAAGAGTCTACTACTGAAAGGGGAAATAATTAATGAAGCTTCATATGCTAGAAGGGGAACTTTAAGTGAAGCTTAAATATTAAGATAAGTGCTGGAACCCCTCCCTGGCGAGTCACGGGCCCGACGTCCTACATGACATCTGGACGCGCGTCCCACT
>JANQAP020005996.1:0-11760 GCA_026874005.2 Erythroxylum coriaceum | reverse complement strand
TGGCTATTGAAATTTTTGATGATTGTATTGTGTTGATTGAAAATGGTTATGAAACAAAGTGGGCCGATTTGGTTAGGAATTTCTACACTTTATGTTTATAGTTTAAAATAAAAAAAATTATACCAATTTCTGAGTGATTGAGTACTCTAGCACACCACCCTCGCGGGGTACGAGCTCGGACACCACCCATCGATGTCAGGTTCGGGTCTTGCGGGATTGGGGTGCTACAACTAAAGCTCCGTTGGATCTAACTTGTCAAGTTCAAATGAGCAACTCTTCGATTAACCCCTCCATTAGAATATGAGGTGCTTCGACGGATAAGGAAAAAATCTAAATGACATCGGAGCGATGCTGATCAAGAGCTTGGGATGAATGAAAAGGAGCAACCAATGGCAGATGGAAGTGGCCAATTTGATTTGAAGGCCCGATGCATTTCTCAGAAGGAGCACTTAACGAGTCAATCTCACGGTGCTTGAGAGGATTGGACAATTAGTCAGGAAGATGATGATATTATCATTGATGATGAGGTGTCTGATTCGGAGGATGGAGTAGATGATGAATCACAGGTGGTTTTTACAAAGGTTGAAAAATAAAAGCATGGAAGCCATAGCGGAATGCTCTCATTGTAAAGCTCCTGGGAAAGGTATTGGGTTACAAGGTTCTCATTTCGCGAGTTATTCACATATGGCAGATGGATGGAAACTACAAGATCATTGGTCTGGGGCAGGATTATTTTCTTCTCAAGTTTGAAAAGAAAAGTGATTATAAACATGTTTTAGACGATGGTCCTTGGGTGATCAATGGGCATTATCTAATGGTGAGACAATGGACACCCCATTTCAAGCCCACTTCAAATCAGATCAACTCCATTATAGGATGGGTTCGTTTTTCAGAATTGCCTTTGGAATACTACTCGACTCTGGCTTTGAAGAGAATTGCATCAATGGTAGGGCAGGTGATTTGTATTAATTCAACTACTCAAAGTGTAGTGCGTGGAAACTTTGCCCGTATATGTGTTGAGTTAGATCTCCTCAAGCCTTTAACATCTTCCATTCTTATTGGCAAATATCTCCAACGAGTTGAATATGAAGGTCTTCAATTGATTTGTTTCAAGTATGGTAAATTTGGCCATAAGCGAGACGCGTGTCCTGATGATAAGCAGATGCCAAAAAGCAACAATAGAGGATCAAATCAATCTGATCAACATGATAAAGCTAACGAAGTGACCAAAGTTAAGTCTTCAATGGATCCGATAACTTCACACCCTAATGAGAGTTCTTTCGTACCTTAGATGTTGGTCCAACATCGTTCTCAGCGACCGTTGATAGGTGGAGCTAACAAAGGAAAAAATTCAATAGGGATTGATACTTGGCATAACCAGGGGAATAGATTTTTCACGTTAGCAAATAAGTCTGACCCCGTGAGTCAAGCTTGAGACAAACACCATCAATCTAGGAAATCTGCTAGTTACTTTTGCAGACGCCCAGGTTTGGCGTCCTAAAGTTTCTACTGGTATTCGAATTTCCTCTCCCTGATCTAGTAACGGTAATGGCTTTAAAAAGCCAGAGGAAAAATTTGAAGCCTCAACTAAACTGAAAGCGGCTCTTTTTCCATCTACACAGTTCATGGGACCACCGCCTGGCTTTCATTTTCAAGTGGGCTCTTCTGATGATATGGTTTTTGTAGCTCAACATTTAGATTCTCGAATTGGTCCTTCCAAAAATGGGTCTACCTCTTCTACTTTAGCACAGCCAATTATTAGCCCATCACATAGGCCTAATTTTGATATTTTACAGCAGAGCCCTATAGAGGTGTTCACTCTAGATCAAACTCAGGATCGCACTGAAGAGACCACTCGCCCCAATATGCTTCCACTGGTTCATCCTCCTTCATCTATCGTGGGAACCTTAGGTAGTTCTAATGATACAACTCTTATTGATTAGGAGGACCATGAATATAATTCCAGAGATGTGATGCCGTCCATTGCTACTGAAAAGCAAGAAGATGACATTAATGATAAGGGGGACGAGGATGCGACAATGTATGATTGAACTACCTTGTCTTTCTGTTTCTTTATTGTTTATGACGATTCTTTTCTAGAACGTTAAGGGAGCTACTAGCTTTGTTTATAAAAGGAATATTAAGGAGCTTGTTAGAAGCCATAAAGTAGAAAATCTTATTGTCACAGAACCTCGGATTAGCAAAGGGACAGCAAATAAGGTCATTCGTAGTTTGAGGTTTGATGGACATGCTAAAGTGGATACGCTAGGTTTCTCTGGTGGTATTTGGGTGCTTTGGAAAAATTTAATTGGCAATGTTCAAGTGTTTGAAATGGGTGGTCAGTTCTTGACTATTCTTATTACGTCACCTTAAAAAGTTACATAGGGACTCATGGCAGTATATGCGAGTCCTGCAGCAGTTACTTGGCAGTTCTTCTGGGATTATTTGCAAGAGTTTTCAAAATTTAATGGACTCCCTTGGCTTATTCTTGGAGATTTTAATCAGATTTTGTTGAGTGAGGAAAAGCAGGGTGGTAATCCGGAACCTTTATGGCGTATTGAAGATTTTCATAAGGTTGTTGCTATTCGAAAACTTATTGATCTTGATGCCCAAGGTTGTTGTTTTATTTGGTCTAATAGGCAATTTGTATCTGGACTTATTCGAAAGAAATTAGACCTCGCCTTGTGTAATGTGGAATGGAGGCATTATTTTCCTGAGGCTTTTATGCGTAATTTACCTTATGCTCATAGTGATCATTGCCCAATTTTAGTTTCGTTTGAGAAAAGGTTTGTTGCTAATCGTTCTGCCAGGCCCTTTCATTTTGAAGTTGCATGGCAAACCCATTCTTCTTTTTCTCAAGTCCTCCTTGCTAGTTAGAATAATGATATTAGGTTACACTCAAATCTTCACAATGTCTAGCTTACTCTTTAGCATTGGAATTCAAAAACATTTAGGAATATTTTTAAACAAAAATGTGTTCTATTAGCTCGACTCGGTGGCACTCAGGGAGCATTGGAATGTACTCCCAATCCTTTCCTTTTTGCCTTGGAAAAAAAGTTTTACTGCGTATAATGAGGTCCTTATTCAAGAGGAATTATTGTGGTTTCAAAAATTAAGAGAGAATTGGGTTCAACTTGGTGATCGTAACACACATTTCTTCCATACCACGACTTCGTACGAAGGAACAGGAATCAGATTCATATGATTAAAGATGGGACTGGTAATTGGATTTGGGACAAAGTACAAGTCCGAGAAATGTTCTTCATCATTTTATTAGGTATAGTTGGTTGAACCTTTGCAGTTGGATTTTCGACAGGTTTGTCTAAGATGTTCACAGCCAATCGAGGAGCGTTTCGTTTTGGATATTATTCGTATTTGACAAGCTGATGAGGTCCATGTAACTTTGAAACAAATGGCCCCTTCAAATCTCCTAGCTAGGATGGTTTTCAGGCAAGCTTCTATCAGGCTAATTGGCCCATTGTGGGAAATTCTTTGGTTTCTTTTGTCCAAGATGCCTTTATAAGAGGGAGTTTTAGTGATACCTTAAGTCGTGTGTTAGTTTGCCTTATCCCTAAAATTGATCATCCGGAAACGGCTGCTCAGTTTCGTCCAATTTCTCTTTGTAATGTTTTGGTAAAGCTCATGTCCAAGATCATTGTGAATCGCCTCCGGCCTTGGCTCCAATAGTTTATAGCGCCTACTCAAAGTGGTTTTATTCTAACCAGAGGTACTTTAAATAATATTATTCTTGTTTAAGAGATTATTCACTCTTTATCTCAAAAGAAAGGGAAAAGTGGTGGCTTGATGATAAAGATTGATTTGGAAAAGGCTTATGATCGTATTGATTGGGAGTTTTTAAGATTGGTTCTTCAAGATGTAGGATTTCCTTCTACCATTGTGTCTCTTATCATGTTCTGCATCACTTCTTCAACGATGAATTTTTTTTGGAACGGGGAAGTCACTAATTATTTTAAACCGTTCAGGGGTCTCAGTCAGGTAACCCCTTGTCTCCTTATCTGTTTGTTTTATGTCTAAATAAGCTTTCTTGCTTGATTGAACAGGAGCTAACAGTGGGTAACTGGAAGCCTATCAAACTGTCAAGGGGTGGGCCTACTATTTCTCATATGATGTTTATAGATGATTTAATTTTGATGGGCAAAGCTTTAATTAAACAAAGCAAAACCATGATTGCCTATTTAGATAAATTTTATGCCTTTTTAGGTGAAAAGGTTAATATTGCTAAGTCTAGATTTTATGTTTCCCCGAACACTGCCAAGAGAATAGTAAATAGTATTCAACGATGTACAGGCATTGCTCCATGTGTTGATCTTGGATTGTATCTTGGTGTTCCCCTTCATATGCAACGTGTTTCTCAACGAACCTATGACCATATCCTAACAAAGATCAAAAAGAAATTGACTGCTTGGAAGGCTGATCAACTCTCGCTTGTTGGTTGAGCCACTTTTGTGCAATCTGTCACTAGTACCATGGCTACGTATACTATGCAAACCACGAGAATTCCCATTGCTGTATCTAAAGAAATTGATTCTTTTAATAGGAAATTTCTCTAGGGTTCAACCGCTAATAAACAGAAAGTGCCACTTCTTAAGTGGGATATGGTGTGTCGTCCACGTAAGGAAGGTGACTTAGGTTTTTAGAAAATTGCAGATATGAATCTGGCTTTGTTGGCTAAACTTGGTTGGAAACTTGAGGCCAATGATAGTAGTTTATGGGCTCGTGTTTTAAAGACTAAATATTTTCAAAGCTCTACCTTTTTGCAGTCAAAAATTAAACCTGTTGCTTCTTATACTTGGAGGAGCATTTGTGCTAGTAAGAATATTGTCAATCAGGGTTGTTCAAGGTTGGTTGGTTGTGATGATCAAACATCCTTTTAGTTTGACAAATGGCTTGATAACTCTGAGTTGGCCTTGTTAATTGTTCCAAATTCCCTACCCCCTTTGTAGGATGCGAAAGTCTTTGATTTCTTAGACAATAAAGCCAATTTTTGGGATATTGTACACTCCTTCCCTGAAGAAACCCAAAATCTTCTTTCTCTTTTCATGCTTGTTCGTGTAGAAAAGGACAAAACTATTTGGTCTGCCTCTCCCTCTGGTGTGTTCTCGGTGAGTTCAGCTTATAATCTTCTGCTTAGGACATCACCAGCGAATTTCAACTGGAATTTAGTGTGGAAGAAGAACTTGCCTCCTCGCATCAAGTTTTTCTTGTGGCTAGTAGTTCATAACCGATTGTTAACACGTGAAGCTTGTGTTCGACGCCAATCATTACTACAGCCAATTATCCAAGATGTGACGACCCTTGTGAATCACTTTTATATTTTCTTCGAGATTGTCAAGAGTCGCAAGTCATCTGGTCCTCTTGACTCCACGGTCGTCGGTTAGATGTTTTCAATTCTTTATCTCTTGTTGATTGGATTCATGTTAATTTTTACAACTCTTCTTTTATTGTTGCTCATAATATCCCCTAGGCTAACCTTTTTTGTTATACCTATTGGTATATATGGTGTTGGCATAATTGTGTTGTTTTTGAACTAGACTTTATCTGCCCTCCCCATGCTACTAATATCATTTATGCAAGTGTGCAGAATTTTTACAGATATAGCATGATGCAAAAGGCCTTGCTGATGAAGCAGGATATGCTAATTGCTTCTTCCACCACCCACTGGTTGCATCAAAATTAATGTGGATGCATCAGCACTCACAAATCTGGGAGACACAGCAATTGGAAGCCTTGCAAGGAACGCTGAAGGAAGATGGCTGTTTGGGTTTGTAAGGAGACTAGGTTGGGAGAACATTACAAGAGCTGAATTGTTTGGGATTTATTATGGATTGCTTTTGGCTTGGGATCGAGGCTTCCGAAATGTGTTTATTGAATCAAACTCTCTTTTAGCCGTTAACAAAGTGAGTGATGAACTTTGGCCTGCAGATCAATTCTATCAACTTATTCATGCTTGCAAGAAACTACTTAGCCGACCTTGGTAATGTCATGTTATGCATACTTATCGCGAAGAAAATATGTGCACTAACTACTTAGCTTCTTGGGCTTACGAAGGTAGTTTGATGTTACTCACCTTGATAATCCCCCTAGATAACTCCACCATTTTCTTCAGGAGGATCTCATGGGTATTGTTCAGCCTAGGACTATCCCTGTTTGCACCTAGCATTCTTTGATTGCTCCCTTGTACCCAAAAAAAAAAGCACCGCTCGCCTTTATATATAATGTAATCCACCTGTCAATATTCTCTGGACATTAATTAGCTAGGAATATGCTTTTTCTTTATTTCCTTTTACTTTTTGCATTTACTTTAAGTCTTTTCTTTTTTTATTTCGAGGACACTACGAAGTGTTCAAGTCTATATAATGTAAGCATCGGACCTCTGTTTGGCATGTAAAAATAAAAGGTCATTCCTAAACTCCCTATCCAAACTCTTAAATTCTCGCCCAGCCTCTGAAATTGGCATTAGAGATCGTCGAGTAAAAACAGGTATTTTAGATGTGTTTTATTTTTATGTCATTATGTTTATGCATTAATTATACATCTATTTATTTATTGTCTTTATTTATTTTCTTATATCTTTATATAACTATGCCTATTTGTGAAATTTGTAGGAACATTCATTTATTAATAATACATACTAAACAGAAACTTAAATTCAGTAGAAAGTGTATGAAAACATTTACCAAAACATATATCTCTTTAGAAGCTATTCATGCATATAAAAGTACTCTTCACAAAATTATAGATAGTATTAATCAAACCACATATTGTTATAATAAATAAAAATTAGAAATACAACAGTTATATAAAAAACTTCAAACAAATTATAAAATTCATTATGAATAATTTTCCTATTTGTTTATGTATAGTACAATCATTTTTAATGAACAACGGTACCATCCATAATCAATTGTTAACTAAGTTTCAACATTTAGACACTTTAGCTTCTATATATTATATCGAAAGAGATTATTATAGACGAAGATATAGCTACCTACAATTTTGTATTAATAATAATGGATTAATTCGTATTAAAGAAAGACTAGATATTGCAACTAATCTTTATAATTTGTACAACTTACCTTTTCTTTATAGGTTGTTTGTTTTCTTATATTGAGGACAATGTGTTGTCCAAGTATAGGGAAAACTTTTTATAGGCATATCATGTGTATTTTGCATACCATATTGTTAGTTTTTTATAAGGATGACATGATGTGAACATACATTACATATGTGTGAATTGTGTAAATGTGTCGATGACAATAACTTGATGGAATTAGTTTAGCTTTGAATATGGTCATTGAATTTGTAAAGGCATATTGACTTGTGAATTTTATGTTTTAAGTATCTTTGGTTGAATATGCATGTTAATTAGGATATGACATCAATTTGCTCACTTTAGGAAATTTGGTGATGCCCGTGGAGTTGCCGAAGAGGCTCCCACCAAAGAGAGAGGTAGATCTTAAAATCGAATTGGTGCAAGGTGGAAGTCCACCTGCGGTAGTACCCTACCAAATAGAACCTTTTGAGCTTGAGGAATTAAGGAGGCAACTCAAGGAGTTGTTAAATCCTGGCTATATCTAACCGTTGAAGGCTCCATATAGTGCACCTGTACTTTTCCAAAAGAAGCACGATGGGTCACTTTGTTTATGCATCGACTATAGGACGCTCAATAAACTCACCATGAAGAACAAGTATCCCATCGCATTGATTACTGACTTGTTTGATCAACCTAGAGAGGCACAATGGTTTTCCAAGCTTGATTTGAGATTGGGATATTATCAAGTGAGAATCGTAGAGGGAGATGTACCAAAAACTACTTATGTTACAAGGTACAATTCCTTTGGATTTTCAGTCATGCCCCTTGGACTCACAAATGCACCTGCCACATTTTGCACCCTCATGAATCAAGTGTTGCAACCCTTCTTGGACAAATTTGTTGTGGTGTACTTAGATGATATTGTGGTATATAGCAAAACATTGGAAGAGCACATAATGCACTTACTATAAGTTTTCCTAGTTTTAAGTGAAAAAAAAGCTATATATAAAGAGGGAGAAATGTGCTTTTGTACAACATGAAGTCATGTTCTTGGGGCATATTATGGAAGAGGGCAAGCTTAGGATGGATAAGTCAAAGGTGCAAGTCATTAACAATTAGGAACTACCAAGGAAGGTGACCATATTATGCTCCTTTTTTGGCCTTATCAACTACTACCGCAAGTTCATTAAAGGATATTCCTCCCTCGTATCTCCCCTCACCAATCTACTGAAGAAGAATAGAGTCTAGGCTTAGGATGCCAAGTGTCAAGGAGCATTTGAAGCCTTGAAGCAAGCAGTGATGAAGGAACCGGTGTTAGCCCTTCCTGATCATACCAAGGCATATGAGGTATAAACTGATGTTTCCAATTTTGCTTTTGGTAGTGTTTGATATAGGATGAACTTCCAATTACTTACGAGAGTCATAAGCAAAATAATACCGAGCGCTGTTATACCATTCAAGAGAAAGAGATTATTACAGCGGTGCATTGCTTGCAAACTTAGAGGCATTACTTATTGGGGTCTAAGTTCGTGGTCATGACCAACAACGTTTCCACAAGTTACTTCCTCAACCAAAAGAAGCTAACGCCCAAGCAAGCTAGGTGGCACACCTTATTGGCGGAGTTTGATTTTGTGATAGAGTATAAGTCGGGCAAGGCCAATGTGGTGGCCGATGTGCTTAGTATGAAATTTAAGCTAGCCGTCATCATAAGTTTGAGTTTTCCTTTAGTGGATCGTATCAAGGAGGGACTGAAGCATGACCCTATAAGCTAAAAGTTTGATGAAGTTGGCAAGTCGGGGGAAGACACACCAATTTTGGCTTAAGGTTAGGTTGCTCACAACTAAAGGCGATTGTGTGTATATGTCGAAGTGGCAAGAGTTGAGGAAGGAAATCATTAAAGAGTGTCATGATTCCAAATGGGTGGGACATCCTCGTGCACATCGTATGTTAGCCCTTATGGAGCGTGCAAACTATTGGCCCCAAATGCGTGACCATGTTGATCTATATGTGAAGACTTGTCTTGTTTGCCAATAAGACAAGGTGGATCAAAATAAGCAAGCTGGGTTACTAGAGCCATTGACCATTCTGAGGAAGCCTTGGGAGAGTATTTTAATGGATTTCAACATACATGCCTACCAAAATCTGAGGGATGTAGCAACATTATGGCAGTGATGGATCGATTTAACAAGTATGGGGTGTTCATCCTAGTGCCTACAAAATTCACAACCGAGGATACGACACTCCTATTCTTTCGATATATGGTGAAGTATTGGGAATACCAAAGACGATAGTGTGTGATTGAGATATTCACTTCACTGGGACATTTAGATGAAGCTATTCAAGCTATTAAGGTCCGAGCTCAACTTCTCTAGAAGCTTTCATCCTTAAACCGACGGCTAAATAGAGAGGGTGAATGCACAGCTGGAATTATTTTTGAGGCATTATGAGTGCCAACCAATATGATTAGGCTAAGTTGTTTGATATTGCCCAATTCTCTTATAATTTACAGAAGAGTTAGTCCACGAGAGCTAGTCCATTCGAGATTGCCACAAGACAACAACCTATGGCTCCTCACACTTTGGCAATTGGATATAAAGGTTCGAGTTATGTCATGTTTAAGTTTGCTAAGGGTTGGCATAAGAGGACAGACATGGCACAAGCATACTTGGCAAGGAATGCTAAGCAAATGAAGAAATGGGTTGATACTAAGAGGAGACATTTGGAGTTCGAGGAATTAGACTTAGTGATGGTGAAGCTCCTTCCCCATCAAAGCCAACAGTTTGCCAAGGTGCATAAGGGGCTAGTAAGACGATATGAGGGACATTTTCCTGTAGAGAAAAGAGTTGGCAAGTTAGCTTATCGTTTGACATTGCCCTCCTATTTGGAGATGCATCCAGTTTTTCATATAAGCTTATTAAAGTCCTATCATGCCGATAAACAGGAGCAGAGTAAGGGTGAGTCGAGGAGAGCACCCACGATCATCACTACTTCTCATGAGCGCGAGGTAGAGGAAATTTTGGCACATTGTGTTAGAACGAGGAGGGATTCCCATCCAAGCTATGTGGAGTACTTTATGAAATGGAAGGGATTTCCCGATAGTGAGGCGAGTCAGGAGCATAAGCTCACATTATAGGATTACAAGGATATGATCGTGGCCTACAAGGAGGACGTGAGTAGGGAGTCGCCAGAATGAGTGGGGTAGAATATCACGTTCCGTATGTTTTAACGCCCACAAGATGAGGTTTGGGTTCAAAAAAGTCTTTTAGAGCATCTTGGAATCTTCGGGAAGCTTTTGGAATATGGTAAAAGCTTATAGAAGACACTGGAAGCTTCTAGAACATGGTATAAGATTTTGGAAGCTTGTGGAAGCTTATAGAACATTGTGGAACAATATGGAACATTATATAAGCTTGTAATATGTTGTAGATATGTACATAATGCACATAAAGTATATAGAGTAATGTAGAGAATTATAGATGATGATTGTGAGTCCTTGGATCAAATGAATCCTAACCATCCATTGAGGAGATGGAAGGCTATAAATAGTCAAAGAGAGTTCATTTGTAACATGCATAGAAGTTCTTAGCAATTGCCTTGTAAAGCCTTCTTGAGCAATCAAAGCATTCTCTAAGTTTCCTCATTCCTGTTCTTGTTTTATCTTGCATCTTTACTAACTTGTGCTAGTTTTACTTCTAGCATTCGAGGGAGAGGCTGACTTAATTGCCAGACATACAACTAAGTGTCGTGTGGTTCGTTGATAAAAGACCAAGTCTATGATGATATACTTTGGCAATAAATCAAGAGAGTGAGTCAAAAGTAATATAATTAATTTGTGTAATGAGAGTTGGTGATTTAATATCTCACGGGATTACAAATGAACGATCATTCGAAGAGAGATCTTGTGTAAGAACTTGATTATTTAATAGATATCTTCAAATCTAGATGAAATGTTAGGAAAGTTTCGTGAATCGAAAGGTCGCAAAATCTAAAATTTTCATATTGAATTAGGGTTAATTGGCTAGGTCTTGATAAAGAGTAATAAAAAAAATAGATAATCTAGAATCGACACATAATTGAATCAATAATTGTTAGGGGAACAAAATAACGAAAGAATAGATCCTATACATTCTTCCTTGATCATCTTTAATTAATTGCAACAGCTCACTTTCCCGTAAGGGACGCAATGTTCTAAGAACCTATTCGTTATATGTCAACATCTTTTCTTCTTATACACTCGAAACTCATTAAAAGACTAGCCCTTGTACTCATATCAAAGTTCAAAGTCACTACTCCTGTTCTAATGCCTAATACAAGCTAAAGAAGAAACGTCTAACAAGCCCCTAAACGACTCTAATAATAATTAAGAAAGAAAAGAAAGATTGATATTGAATCACAAAAAGGGTGTCGCAATAGACGAGTGTGAGAATCTCAAGTACACTCGACTGAACGACGGTGTAAATTAGATGATCCAAAATTGAACCACTAAAAGAAACTAGATAACTGCAGAATGTTTAAGAATTTAATTACTCTAAATTTACACAAATATTAAGAAACAAATATTTATATGCTACCACATCTCATTGCACATAAATAATGAACAACATCAATCAACCTAGATGGAAAAATACCCCAAAATCATAAAATTTACCAGAAATCAACAATTTTGTTACTCCTTCAACGGTAGGAAATTTCAGTTCCCGGGGCAA
>JANQAP020005974.1:0-11760 GCA_026874005.2 Erythroxylum coriaceum | reverse complement strand
ATTTTTATACATTAATTTGATAAATATTATTACATCAAAAGTATTTATCGAATATTTTTCCTTTTATTATAGAAAGACTTTTTTTTGAGATTCTCAATTTGACGAGATTATCTATAAAGTATGGGAATTGAGAGCGCGTACATGTTATCGCGACTTTATTGATGCGATATGCAGGGCAGCTGTACGACCGCCTTACATTTCTGAAGACATATGGAGTCGTTGGTTGCAGTATTGGACATCACCTGAGGCCATGTCCGTTTCACGGCGTAATTCGGCCAACAAATATAAAGGACTCGAGGGAGAGAGTCTTCCCGTACATACGGGAGGATCTATTACCCACCAAGAGCATACATAGAGACTTGTAAGTATCTACAATTTACAGTTATATTCTCATCTCTTTTTTTGTTGTATTTGAATTGAATTTGCTGTGTTAAAATTTGTATGTTATACTGGTGCCATATATGGCTGTGGTTTTATTTTTGTTCTTTGTTTAACAGGGGGTAGATTTCATAAAAATAGAGAAAACTCTGCCGAAATTTTTATAAAATCTATTTTACTTATAATTAACATTTTATTCTTATGCAGGAAAAGTCTATGGGCATGAGGCCTACACCCCGTCAGCTATTTCTGCACACTCACACTAAGAAGCATGACGGTGTGACATTCGTCAACAATCGTTGTAGAGAACTTAATGTATGTGAAATTTATGATTTAATATTAATAATGCTTAATAATTATCACTTACTAATTATAAACATTGCTTTCTGATAGGATCAAATACAACAAAGCATTGAACGACAGTCTCAACAATCTGAAGCTGTTGATGACACTGAAACTTATCTTGAAGTAGTGGGTGATAGGGATCGGCGTGGGAGGATATTCGGCTTAAGTTCATTTGCAAACACTTGTTATTCGCAGTCCTCCACGTCCAATACAGCAGCATCTGCTAGGCGGTCCACCACCAGTCAAGTGGAAGCACTTGAGAGCACAGTGCAGACATTATCGACCCAGTTGCAATAGACGTTAGAACAGTTGTAGCAGTCGATGGCACAGCAACAACAGTCGATGCAGTTCATCTCTCAGCTCCGTCAAGAGGTGGATGAGTTGAAGCACAAGGGCCAACTAGAGCATCCGCCTTCTCTAGATCAATAGTGTACTTTTGGTCATTTTGTTTGTATTACAAATACTTATTATTTACAATGTAATGTTTTTATTATCAATTAAGATATTTTAACTTTTAATCATTAATCAAAATTTCTATTTCCACAAATTAAATGTATACAATAAATTTCTAATGATTAAAATTATGCATTAACTATAATTTAAATATAATGACAATATATATTACATATTTTTAAAAAATTAAGTAACACATTTACCGACGGAAAGAAACGTCCGTCAGTAATCACAAATTATCGACGGTACATGAGTACTTCCGTCGCTAAGATAAAAGGAATTACCGACGGAAATTCATTTTTGTCGGTTAAGCTTTTAGCAAATATAATGACGGTACGTTTGTTACCATCGGTAAATATGCTGACGAAACAACACAACTGTGGCTAAATTGTACCGAAGGTCAGGCACAGAGCAAACTATCGGTATAGTTACCGATGGCAAGATAATATTCCGACGCTAACTTTATTGATGTACCGTCAGTAAAGTTAGCGTTGGAATATTATCTTGCCGTTGGTAACTATACCAACGGTTTGCTCTATAGGAAATTTATCGTCGGTAAAGTTACCGATGGATCTGCTTGGAACGTCGGTAAATATTAGGTACGACCGAATCTATGACGCTTTCATCTGTCAGTAAATTTCGTCGGTAATACATATTAACGACGGATTATTGAAGTTTTCCGTCGGTAATTTCCGTCACAAAATGACATTTTTCTTGTAGTGAATTTGTCTATCCATACACCACAAAAAATAAAATTCAGCCTTAGAAAGTATACCCGCAGAATCCCACTGCCCTAAAAAATTGTACGCTAAAAGTCGATATATGATTTTGAAAATGGATTTTTTTAAAATATGAACTCTTAGATGCAATGACATCATATGATTAATGGTCTACAGACCATTGAGTCCACAATTCAAATGCATGAAAATCACTATGATAATCACAGTAAGGACTCACAAATGGTTCGTTTTTAACATTATCAGCTGATATAAAACTAATGGCCATGTTAAATTCAGCAATAGGTAACATAAATTCCTTATCCATAAGTCTAAATTCCATAATTCCTTCAGTAAACGAGTCGAATTCTTCATAAGAATTACATTGAAATGTGCTGTAAAAATTCTCTTGTTAATTCAACATATACAAGGCAGTCAATTTTAACAAACACATTCTAACAAATTTGTTTAACCAATTGCTTAAAAGAATCACGAATTTGTAAAGCTTCAAGAGTGTCGATAAGAACATACTTACAGGAGTAGATTTTACATTAGCTTAGTTGTTGAAATCTTTGGTTGCCCTCTGGCAGTTGAAAAGAAGTCAAAGCTCTACTTCGTAAATTCCACTGGCTTTTGTTCTTGACTTGCTTACCTTTCCGAGTGCCGTCGGTAAAGTTAGCGTCGGAATATTATCTTGCCGTTGGTAACTATACCAACGGTTTGCTCTGTAGGAAATTTATCGTCGATAAAGTTACCGATGGATCTGCTTGGAACGTCGGTAAATATTAGCTACGGTCGAATCTATGACGCTTTCATCTGTTAGTAAATTTCATCGGTAATACATATTAACGACGGATTATTGAAGTTTTCCGTCGGTAATTTCCGTCACAAAATGACATTTTTCTTGTAGTGAATTTGTCTATCCATACACCACAAAAAATAAAATTCAGCCTTAGAAAGTATACCCGCAGAATCCCACTGCCCTAAAAAATTGTACGCTAAAAGTCGATATATGATTTTGAAAATGGATTTTTTTAAAATATGAACTCTTAGATGCAATGACATCATATGATTAATGGTCTACAGACCATTGAGTCCACAATTCAAATGCATGAAAATCACTATGATAATCACAGTAAGGACTCACAAATGGTTCGTTTTTAACATTATCAGCTGATATAAAACTAATGGCCATGTTAAATTCAGCAATAGGTAACATAAATTCCTTATCCATAAGTCTAAATTCCATAATTCCTTCAGTAAACGAGTCGAATTCTTCATAAGAATTACATTGAAATGTGCTGTAAAAATTCTCTTGTTAATTCAACATATACAAGGCAGTCAATTTTAACAAACACATTCTAACAAATTTGTTTAACCAATTGCTTAAAAGAATCACGAATTTGTAAAGCTTCAAGAGTGTCGATAAGAACATACTTACAGGAGTAGATTTTGCATTAGCTTAGTTGTTGAAATCTTTGGTTGCCCTCTGGCAGTTGAAAAGAAGTCAAAGCTCCACTTCGTAAATTCCACTGGCTTTTGTTCTTGACTTGCTTACCTTTCCGAGTGCGATTTCTCATTGATGGAGTTGGTGCTGCAGCTGTGGTGTCTGATAGAGGTTGGGTAGTCACCAATTTTGGAATAGGTGAGGCTAAGTTGCGTGAATCACTTTTGTTTCGTGGCATGGTTCCAATCGTTGTGATTTTGCAGTCCTGAAATACAAAAATGAAAACATTAAACTAACAAAAATTTGGACTGGGAAATGGGTGGGTTATTATGGGAAGGAGGGTAAAAGGTTGGGTTTTGTGTTAGAATGATATGGATGTTTACTAATTCAATAGTGGGTGGGTGAAATTTGGAGTGAGTGAAAGTAAGAGCAAGAGATGAATGAAAATGGGAAGGTAAAAATGTGATGGGCGGTAAAATGACAGTGGGTGATGCGAAAGGGAATTTTTTTAAAAACTAGAATTGAAATTATTAACAAGTGAAAATATTAAATGGAATGGAATAAAATTAACAACTGAAAACAAAACAACTTAGACAAATTAAATTAAAAATGAGAAATACTAAAAAGTAGAAATAAAAGTGAGCATGAAATTTTTAGGCTACCCCTAAATGCCCTTCTTTTAAGTAGTTAGCTGGATGTGTTCACTAACTTACTTGATCAGAGATAGATTAAGGCTACCAACTATATCTCTTCCACATTTTTGACTGGAGAGTTCTCATAGTATGGTTTCAGATGGTGTCCATTAACTTTAAACACATTAGAAGTATCTAAACTTTGAATTTCTACCGCACTATAAGAAAATACATTAGTAACAATAAACAATCCGAGCAAGCGAGATCATAATTTTCCTAGAAATAACTTAAGCTTTGAATGATAAAGAAGAACTTTTTGTCCTACTGAAAATTGCTTCCTAAAAATTATTTTATCGTGAAAAGGTTTAATTTTTTCCTTATAAATTTTCACATTTTCATAAGCCTCACTATGGATCTCTTCTAACTCTTACAATTGCAACATCCTATTGTTACTAGCCTCTACTAAATCCATATTTAACTGCTTCACAGCCTAATAGGCTCTATGTTCTATTTCCACAGGCAAATGAGAAGGTTTAGCGAAAACTAACCTGTACGACGACATGCCTATTGGAGCTTTGTAACCAGTTCGATATGCCCACAAGGCATCATCCAAATGTAAGCTTCAATCTTTTCTGTTCGGATTCACCACTTTTTTCAAATTTGATTTAATTTCCCAGTTGGAGACTTCAACTTTCCCACTCATCTATGGATGGTATGCAGTTGAAATATGATGTGAGATGCCATATTATTTCGTCAATGTTCTAACAATCTTATTGCACAAATGAGTTCCCCTGTCGCTAATCATAGCTCAAGGTATTCCATACTTAACAAAAATGTTAGATTTGACAAATTTGACTACAACCTTAGCATCATCTGTATGAGTAGCTTTCACTTCTATCCATTTTGACACATAATCCACGGCTAGAATGATAAAAGTTTTACCAAAAGATGAAGGAAAAGGACCCATAAAGTCAGTTCCCCATAAATCAAAAATTTCACATACTAGGATATTTAAAAGTGGCATTTGTTCTCTTCGTCCCAGACTAGCTATTCTTTAGCAACGATCACAAGACTTACATGTAAGTATTATAAAATAATTTAGGCCAAAATAAACCACATTCAAGAATTTTACGAGCTGTTCTTCAGGGACCAAAGTGTCCCCCACACACAGATGAATGGAAAAAATTTAATATGGAAGGAATTTCATCATCTGCAACACAACTTCTAATAATTTGATCTGCACAAAATTTCCAAAGATGAGGTTCATCCCATATGTAATATTTAGCCTCTTATTTAATTTTATCCTTTTCAGCTCTAGATAAATCACTAGGTAAGAACTTAGTCATAAAAAAATTTACTATGTCAGCATACCATGGAATTACCTGTTGAATTGCAAAAAGACTTTCATCTGGAAATTCATCTTGGAGAACATTAGATGTATTGGTTGGAGTGATCCGGCTGAGATGATCAACCACTAAATTTTTAGCTCCTTCCTTGTCATATAATTCCAACTCAAATTCTCGTAGGAATAAGATCCACCGAATCAACCTTGGTTTTGCTTCTTTCTTAGTCACCAAATATTTTAGAGCTGTATGGTCTAAATAAATCATCACTCGTGTACCCCATAAGTAAGACCGAAAATTTTCCAACCTAAAAACTATAGCCAAAAATTCTTTCCCTGTCGTGGAATAATTTTTCTGAGCATCATTAAGTGTTATGGAAACATAGTAAATGACATAAGGTACTTTGTCCACTTTTTGGCCTAAAACTACTCTAACTGCGTAATCCGAGGCATCACACATTAATTTGAAAGGAATGTCCCATTTTGATGGTTGAATGATTGAGGTTGTAGTGAGTCGTTCCTTTAGTTCATCAAATGCAATCTTGCATGGCTCATTAAAATCAAATTTCACGTCTTTTTGGAGTAATTTGTACATGGGTTATGCAATTTTTGAAAAATCCTTGATAAATCACCAATGGAATCTTGCATGACCAAGAAAAGTACGAACTTCACACACAGTCACGGGGTAAGGTAAAGATATGATAATATCTATCTTAGCCTTATTGACCTCAATTCCTTTACATGAGACTGTATGACCCAAAATTATGCCTTGATCAACCATAAAATGACATTTTTCATAATTTAAAACCAAATTAGTCTCAATGCAACATTTAAGCACTTTCTCAAGGTTGATAATGCATGTTTCAAAAGATTCTCCATAAACCGTAAAGTCATCCATGAAAACTTCCATACAATCTTCCATAAGATTAGAGAATACTTACCATACACCTTCGAAATGTCGTTGGTGCATTACACAACCCAAATGGCATTCTTAGATAGGCAAAGGTGTCGAATGGACATGTGAAGGTTATTTTCTCTTGGTCCTTTGGTGCAACCAAAATCTGGTGATACCTTAAATAACCATCTAAATAGCAATAGTGAGATTTACCTGCAAGTCTTTCAAGCATTTGATCAATAAATGAAAGCAAAAAATGATTTTTCCTAATAACCAAATTTAGTTTCCTATAATCTATGCAAACTCTCCACCCATTTTGAATAAGAGTGGGTATCAACTCACCATCACTATTTTCTATTACAATTACCCTAGTTTTCTTTGGAACCACCTGGACCAGACTTACCCAAGCTATCTGAAATGGGATAAATAATACCAGCATAAAAAAGCTTCAAGATTTCTTTTTCCACCACTTCCATCATGGGTGGATTCAAACGACGTTAGGATTGCCTTACCTCCTTGGCTTCATTTTTCGTTAAGATTCGGTGCATACAAATGGTGGCACTAATGCCTTTAAAATTAGCCATTGTCCATCCGAAGGCTTCTTTGTGTTGTCCTAACACCTGAATCAATTGATTTTCCTATAAAAGAGTGAGTTTATTTGAGATAATAACAGGTAATGTATCTTGCTCACCCAGAAATATGTATTTTAGATGGTTAGGCAAACTCTTCAACTCCAATGTAGGTGGATGAATCAATAAAGGCAGTAGCTTGGAGCTGTTTCGGGATAACTCCATATAAGATAATTGCTTCATCAATTACTTGGTTTTCTCTAAATGACAAAACAGAAATTCAAGTTCGTGGTTGGGGACTAACGTTTTTGTAATTGATTGCCACTGCAACATATCTCCCATCTCTAAAATTGTCTTAAGTTCATCTCTTCCATTTAGTGATGAATTTTCTTGCACCTAAGTGTCAATAAAATCCATAAAAACAACAAGTTGTTCATCATCTAGAAATTTCATGGAATTGTATATATTGAGTTTAATCAATTCACCATCAAATTCCATAGTCAATGATCCATCATGAACATCAATTTTTGTTCTAGTGGTTTTCAAAAATGGCCTTTCAAATAAAATTGGAGTTGAAGAAGATACATCATCATTCCCCATATGCAAAATATAAAAATCAGCTGACAAAAGCATTTCACCCACTTGAACTAAGATATCCTTTAACACACCCTTTGGATAAATATTTAAACGATTTGTTAATTGAATCGTTACATTAGTTTCTTTAAGGGGCCCCATGTTTAAGGACTTGTAAACATCATAAGGCATGATATTTATTAATGCAACCAAATCTAACATAGCTTTTTCACTTCTCAAATCACCAATTTTACAGGGAATAGTGAACATACCTAGATCTTGACATTTAGGTAGTAGCTTTTTCTTCTGCAATATGGCTGAAACATTCTCTCCCAATTGCACCTTCTCATTAAATTTCAATTTCCATTTTGAAGTGCAAATTTCCTTAAAAAATTTAGTTCAACAAGGAATTTGTTTAGTGGCATCAAGTAAAGGAATATTTACTTGAAATTTGAAAGTCTTCCATATCTCTTTCTCTTGCTCCTCTTTCATTGCTTTGGTGAATCGACTAGGAAAAGGAGGTTGTCTAACAAATTTCTACAGATCTGCATATGTCTTTTCTGGCTGGTTTGACACCTCATTTCTTGCTTCTTCTTCAATTTTTTTTCTTAGATATTTTTGGAGAAGGTTCCTTCAATTCCTTACCACTCCGTAACATGATAGCTTTAGCACTTTGCTTGGGATTGATTTATGTTTGAGTAGGAAACTTTCCAGAACTTTGTGCCTTTAACCGATTGATGGTTGTTTCCATTTGGCTTAATTGATTTTCAAGATTTTGAATACTAGCTTTAGTATCTTACCGAAATGTCATGGTGTTAGTGGCCAAAGATTTAAATATATCTTCCAAAGAAGACTTACCTTTGGAATTAGGTGTCATTTGTTGATGTTATCTAGGTACATATGGTTGCCTATATTGCTAGAAATTTACAGATGGTTGCCTATTTTGCTAGAAATTTGTAGTAGCTTGTTGTCCTTGAGAGTTCCCATAAA
This sequence comes from Erythroxylum coriaceum, assembly GCA_026874005.2. Lineage (NCBI taxonomy): Eukaryota > Viridiplantae > Streptophyta > Magnoliopsida > Malpighiales > Erythroxylaceae > Erythroxylum > Erythroxylum coriaceum. Next base: position 3,420 of record JANQAP020005974.1, on the reverse strand, counting down.
GCAAATTTGGATGGTTACGCCAACCCAAATTATAGGTGTTCAAAAATGGGACATATTTCCTTTGATTTTGTCCAGCAAATCCCCCCACGACATTGATTTGTTTTACACTTTCTTCCTACAAAACTAGACATGCATCAATGGAGTGTCCTAACATTAACATATTCCACATACCCTTGCTTCTTCTTTCTTTGTAACTGCAAGTTACTGTACCAAAGATGTAGGATCATCTAATCTCTTCTCCAACACTGACACATTCACCTCATTCACTTGTTTTGAACTATAGCCATAAAGTATCCCGAATTGTTATGTATTGGAAGCCATATTCGCTGTCAAATCTCTTACAGCTATTGGTGTTTTGTCAACCAAAGTCCACCACTTATAGCATCAATTATACTCCTATCTGTAAGCAAAAGACCTTTGTAAAAGTATTGAATCAACAATTAATCGTTTATTTAGTGATGGGGGCAACTAGCACAAAGCTTCTTGAATCTTTTTCAATATTCATATAGTGTCTCCCCCATATGTTGTCGAATGTCACAAATTTCTTTTCTAATATTGGAAGCTCTTGATGATGGAAAATATTTGTCAAATAAGAGTTTCTTCATTTCAGCCCATGTTTGCACATTTTCACTAGTAGAATAATACAACCAATCTTAAGCATCATCTTTGAGAGAAAATGGGAAGGCTCTTAGTTTGATTTGCTCCTCAGTTACATTCGTAGGCTTTATACCCATACAAACCAAATCAAATTCTTTCAAATGCTTGTAAGGATCCTCTCCTGGTATACCTAAAAAAATAGGTAATATAATGAATCAGCCCTGACTTCAGTTCAAAGGTATTGTTGTCCCCCAAATTCGAAAAATAATGGGTCTGTTGAGCATCCATAAGGGCAGCTAGTTCACGAAGGGTGCAATTGGTAGCCATCTTTTCCTTCTTCTACATTTGTTGTCTTTGTTTTATTTGTTTTTGTAACTTATTGGCTATCTTTTCTATCTCTGAATTGAATAGCGATTGAGTTGTTTTCTACTTGTGTAATATACATATACCGTCAAGAATTTCCCAAAAACGGTGCCAAAATTTGGTAATGTTGTTGCCTGCAACCAAATTAATACCAACTCTAATAATGAAATATGTAGTTAGTGAAGAGTTGAGATCGTTCCCACTAGGAACCTAATGGTAAATGTTTCACGAGTTAAAAACTAAAACAAATTAGGGGGTTAAATTATCATGATTTTAAGAAATTAAAAATGAAAAAAATTAAAAATAAACTAAAATAATCATATCTAGAAAATTGATGACAAACCTTGGTTTTGGGTCACCTACGTTATCAAACTAGTATGGATCATTGATATAAAATTAAGTCCATTAACAAATACTCATTGAGCGATGTTCTCTCTTAGGATTAGATGAATAGAAACATATATTCTAAACACTCTTATTAACAACAACTTAGATACAATCTTAAGTTTGATTAATTAATAGCCTTAAGAACCAAGAGAACCCGTGAGCAAGACAACACACATACAATATGTATTTAGTCTAATAAGTATCTTTCTTAAAATTTCCCAATCCTTAATGTAAAGATGGTAATCCTAATTGCCACTCTAGATTAGTAAAACTGAACATCAAATCTTACTAATCTGATTGTAAATTAAATCAATCAATTCTTAGTTGTGCACCCTGGAGATCAATCAATTCAATAATAAAAAGCAATACAAAAGACACATAATATTCATCAATCAAATAAACTTGATTCAGAAAATCTCACATATACTAGATGATAATGTTGGTTCCCTTCAACCAAGAAGAAAGTTTTAGTTACTCATAATAGAGATAAAACCCAATAAAAAAGTAGCAGGACATATTGTCTCCATCTCTGCAATTTTTTCTGGAAAAATCCGAAAACTCCTAAAACTAAAACAACAAAAGAAAAATGTAAAAGATGATGCCTCTCGAAAGGTTCTTCTCTTCCCTCTTATCGTTATCTTTATCAAATACACTTCCCACATAATCAGGCAGTAGATCCCCATATAAAAGACAACAACTTGATTCCCAAAACAATAAAAATCCAAAGTGTGTTGAACCTGTTTTCAAATTAGATTCTATAAATAAAATTTCCCTTTGCACGTGTCCACGCTTAGTCAAAAGCTTTTCTGCCATCTGGGAATTCGAATTGTCTTTACTTTCCTTGCATCTTTTTGATTAAATTCATCTCCCATGTGTTGAAAATCATCTGAGAACAATTAAGAAACAAGTTCATTAATTTTAAATAAAAATTTCAACACGTTGAAGATATTTATATCCAAAGTTAGCATAAAAATAACAACTTATCATTTCTCCAAATCGTTGTCACCTTAACCTTGGCCACATCATATCCTATTTTCTATTTGGTGGCATATTTTTAACCTAAAATTCATATTTTATTGAATTTTCTAGTAATAGAACAATATGCTGATGTCAGCATCAAACACTTTTAAGCTAATGTAAGGCTTTTCCATTAATAATGAGAAGAACTAGTTGGTAGTTTTAAGGAGTGCTCAACATTTAATTAGTTGGTTCTTTAATTAAATAGTTTAAGGCTTGTGGATCCCCCTATGGTCTACCTTGACATTTCCATTTCTATTAAGAGACTAAAGTATTTTGATTTAAAGCTTCTTATTAATAGATTTTAAAGGAGAATATCAAGTTGATGAAACAAAAATCTAATATTGGCATGAAGACTTTATTTAACAAATTCAGTGCATAATAGTTTGCATGTTTATTTGCAAGCTCATGTTTTATTTCCTATTTAGGTGATTCAAATATGCATGCCTTAGCTAAAGTTAAATAGAAAGAGCTTTAATTCCTAAGGATGAAGGTGGTCTTAGGATTTTGTCTGTAAGAATCACCAATAAGGTTTTTATGATTAAGAGAATCTGAATGTTAATCACAAATCAACAAGCTATTTAGACAAGGTGGTTACATTGTTACTACCTTAAGAGTTCTAACTTTTGGTCCATTAAACCAAATAATGGTTCTGTATGGACTATGGAACAAATACTCAAACTAAGGCAAATAGTAATACTAACTTTCTAATAAAAGATCTGCAATGGGCCCCCCTCTTACTTTTAGCCTAATAATTAGATTTTCCACGGTCCATTAAGTAGGCCAGATGAACTTATCTTTCTAAGAAGCATCATTCTAGATTAGGCTATAGTTAAGGAAGAGCTCATCATAACTTTAGGGACCTCTAAGCTACCTAGTTTTTCTCTAGTCAACCAAATGTTAATGACTTCCCTTATAAGTGAAGGTAACATTCATTGGAGCAAGCAATCTTCTAGAAAATTCATTGACGATTCATAAAGTGTTGGACCCCGATCCTCTTCTTACTAGTAAGCATGTGTTTAGTTTATGTTGAGGTTTAATTTGATTAAATTGTTG
>JANQAP020005951.1:0-11764 GCA_026874005.2 Erythroxylum coriaceum | reverse complement strand
ATGACTACCGATTAAACGACCCATGATTAAATAGATCATAAGTAGTATCAAAACATAGCAATCCCCATATAAGATAAATTTGATAACCTCAAGTCAAATGATCACTTATACAATCATTACAATGAGAATTTCATAGACATACAAGTAATGTTCCAAATAGATTTCTAATATCGGGTCTATTCAGTGAACTTGATCTCTAACAAGCACCCACACGTTTGTTTAAATATCTCTATACTTTAGTCTATAAGATCGACTACTTCCTTCATAAGGAAAAATAAAACGTGTGTTAGTCTTTTTACGTTCTATTAATGTCCAATCTTAATAGAACAATGACTAAGAACATTTAGGAATAATATGTAAATACAATATGAATCTCATAATTATAATCTTATTATAATTTCATTTGCAATGTACAATTATTCCATGAACTTTATTATATACATCTAAATATGTACAAGATAAAGAATGTCTTTAAATAATTTATCACTAAACTATAACCAAAACGATTAACTATAGGGCATAAATCAACACTGAATTCGTGTTATTCCATGTTACCAAGCATTAGTGAGTGCATCTTCTTCCTCATTTGTCCTTTTCGTAGGTTTCGGCATCTCATTGGTCATAGCATGGAAGTCTGCCTTTTAAAAGACTACACGTCTTCTTAATTCATAAATCATAATTAGAGCCACCAATTATGACGTTAATTGGTTAGGAAATGTATTGGTGAAATTTAGAAGTATAAATAATGCATAAACAAGAAGTTGACTATCCGAAAAGTAAGACATAAACTGTTCGTAAAGACGGAATTTGCCCAACCAGACCTTGAAATTAAGTTCAAAATACCTAAAATCCTTAAGAATCGATAAAATCAGTAAAAAGTTACTAAACCAGTCAGTCAAACTACTGGTCATTGGGTTTAAACAAAACCATCTAAACCAAACTCGACTGATAGCATGGCAAGACACATGGCATTAGATTAGATGACACATGACGACGACTTAGCTGATGACATGTGGTATATGATGTTGACTGGACTTAATGATATGCTTAGAATAAAATGATATCATTTTAATTTAGGACAAATAAATGACATCATTTAGCTAGACAACAGAAAATTAACACACCTCAATAACAGTATTTTCACAACGCCATGAGGGCGTCTGCGGCAGAGTTTAGAACATAGTTTACGCCATTATAATCACTCCAGAGAGTTGAAGAGTCTAGTATTTACCAAGTAATTAGTAGAAGACCAGATTATCTCAAAAAATTATAAAAGAAGATGTAACTTCCTATCCTTTTTACAAAACGAGCTTTCATAATATAAAGGGAACAAAAGAATTTTACGAGAAAATTCATATTATCAATTACTTCAATATATATTTTGATAATATGTAAATAATAAAATATTTTTTAAATATTAATTAAGATAGAATACTTTAATATAATCATCTTTTTCTATGTCATCATCAATCAAAGAAGAATCATCACCTTTTATTATCAAAAATAACTAAAATAGAATAAGTAATTTGAAAATATAATAAATGTTGGGAATAGCCTTAAGATTTTGTTATCTTGTTATTCAAGATACTAACGAAAAGAAGAATTTGATTTTACAGGTTTTGAAGTTTGTAAGAAAATAAGAAGATCACACAATAATTTACTTGGTTCGATAGCTTAATGCTATCTACATCCAAGGGTTAATCTCACGTAGCTGATTTCACTAAGATCAGAAAGAGAAGATACAAGTTACAAGAGGATGAGTGTTTTGAGAAAACACTTGCTAAAGTTCCCCATGAACTCACTAGTACTCTTTGTAAGTACTCTCAACAACTCTCTAACTTCTAATCTCCTATTCGTAAATCTCTCACAGATTGCCTTGAGTAATGATAATGAAAATTGTGTGTGTATTATGTGTTGAACTGATGTGGTTTCTGTCTTTATATAGGCTTCATGTATCAGTTGGTTTTATTTCAGCCTTTGTAATAAAGACCAAAAGAAAAGGATCAGCTTCAACGTTCATCCAACATGAGCCTCTCATGTGAGTCACTTAAAAAACCTTCCTGTACACTGCGTTTTATCAAGTCTTCTATACTCTGCGTTTTGTTTTATTCTTCTTCAGGTCCTCTGTTGTGCGTTTTGTTTTGTTCTTAACATTTGTACACAGACAATTGATTTCTCTTATCTGTTAATGTAAGAACATTCTTGACACCACACACACACACATGAAATACCTAAATCCTCAAATGTGAATCCTCGTCCTTGTGAGCTCAGATTTGTTGTTTACGTTAAAAATTGGTGGAGAATCATGACTTGCTTCACATTTATCCCTCCTTCTCCACTAATTTTTTATGTTAACACTGGTTTGTGAGTGATTTCCAAGAGCAACCCTAGCAAACTCAACTTATGTGAGATCGAGTGATTTCTTCTTCGAAGGTTGGTGTCTTCAAGGGATTTCATATATCTATAGATAATCTCTACAATATGTGAACTTTCTTGTTATGACAATCTTCGTACCGAAGTCAAATGGGTTCAGTTAGCCTGCGATTTTCTCTAACATGAAGAGGCCCTGCGATATTCTGTCCCTGACGAAGTGAAGCCGGACATCTATATGCTTGGATCTCTCGTGCAAGACAGGGTCTTTACTAAGGTAAAGTGCACTTTGGCTATCTGTGTATACTGTTAAAGTAGCTAGGTTAACATGTATTTCGTTTAAAATGCCTATCAGCTATGTTAGCTCTTTCACTCCCTCTGTGTATGCGTAGTATTCTGCCTCTGTGGTTGATAATGATACTGTTGATTGTTGCTGAGATTTCCAATTGATTGTGTTTCCTACTAATGTGAAGTAATATGTTGAAATAGATTTTCTGTTGTCTATCTGCTGCATAATCTGCATCTACAAAGCCATGTATGCATATATTATTGTATTTATGTAATTTAGCTTTAGAGAAACATGAACCGTAGTTTAGACTTCCAGCTAGGTATCTGAGGACATTCTTCAGTCCTTGCCAGTGCTCAAGTCCTGGATTAGCCATGAACTTGCTTAGGATGTTGATTGAGTATGCTAGATCTGGTCTTGTGCACAACATCATATACATTATACTACCAACTCTGACATCATAGGGGTAGTTAACCATAGCTCTCTTCTCTTCCTCAGTTTGAGGATAACTACTGGCCACCATTTTCAGCTGTGAGCCTATAGTAATAGGACTTGGTTTTGCCTGTTCCATGTTGAACTGTGCAAAAACCTTTTTGATGTAATTCTTCTGGCTCAACCATAGCTTCCTTTCCCTCCTATTCTTTATAATCTACGTTTCGAGGAGTTTCTAAGCTTCTCCCATATCCTTCATTTCAAAGTGTTCACATAGGGCATTCTTCACTTCTACTATTCTGTTGAGGTTCTTTCTAGTGATGACTAAGTCATCTACATACACTAGCATATACACAACCTCTATTTCTCCTAAATCCTTGTAGTAAAGGTAGTAGTCGTATGCACTCCTAGTGAACTTCATATTAATTACTACTTCATAGAACTTCTTGTTCTACTGTCTAGGTGCTTACTTTAGCCCATATAGGGATTTCTGAAGCAAGCAAAAATGGTCAGGCTTTTCTTTATCTAAAAAACCAACAGGTTGTTTCATGTAGATAGTTTCCTCAAGCTTTCCATATAGGAAGGTTGTCTTAACATCCATTTGATGGATCTCTCAATCATAGATTGCAGTTAGCACTAGGATGAGTCTAATAGTCTTGAGCTTGACTACTGGTCAAAAATTTTTGTTTTAGATAACTCCCTCTTTCTGCCTATATCCCTTAGCTACTAACCTGGCCTTGTATATCCTAGGTTCTACCTCTGTAACTCCCTCTTTTAGTTTGAATAACCATCTGTTTTCAATCAGCTTTGCTTTAGGAGGTTTAGGCACTAGAACCAAGGTTTTATTCTTCATTAGGGAGGAGTATTCATTCATGCTGGTCAACTTTTAGTTTTCAGCATCATTTTTGCTCATTACTTCTTCATAGGTTTCAGGTACCCTGTAAGTTATAGACTCTACAACCAGACAAGCATATTCAACTATGTTAGAATCATATTACCTCATATTAGGTATTATTTGTCTTGGTTGTCTGTCTCTTATGAGCTGATAGTCTTGTAGAGCTTTAGGTGAACTTTCTGCAGCTATCTGAGGGATTCTATCCTCAATTACATCTTCGATTTCTTCAGTCCTTTGTTTATGATGAACAGGGCCTTCCATAGGTTCTTTATCATGATTTTGTGTGCTGTCTTCTTCTGCTTTTATTTCTAGTGGCACATAGAAGGGGACTGAAGAGCTTGAAGATCCAAATTGTTTCTATACTTCCTCTTGTAGATTAGAATCTGCATTGTTCCTGCACAACAAAGGAAATTCATTTTCCTTAAATATCACATCTCTACTAATAAGGGTCTTAAAACCTCCCTGTTGAAGCAGTAGGATTTATATCCTTTAACTCCATTTGGATAACCTAGGAAGCTTCCCTTTACTACTCTAGGTTCCAGTTTTCCTTCTTTATAATGTGCATATGCTGTACAGCCCAAGGTCCTTAGGTGAGCTAGGTTAGGCTTCTTCCCATTCAAGATTTCTTGAGGTGTTTTGTAGTCATTTGCTAAAGTGGGTTGTCTATTTACTAAGTAGGCAGCAATCTTGATAGCCTTACCCCATAGTGATTGTGAGCATCCTGAGGATAGGAGCATGCATCTAGTCTTTTCTAGCAGTGTCCTGTTGAGCCTCTCAGCTACACTATTCTGCTGAGGTGTTGCTCTAACAGTCTTATGCCTTTCTTGCTGTAATAATCTTCAAATTCTTTATTACAGTACTCTAGGCCATTGTCAGTCCTTAGACATTTTAGCCTTTTCCCTGTTTGATTTTCCATGAGTGTATGCCATTTGATGAAGATTTCCAGTGCTTCATCTTTTCTTTTCATATGGTAGACCCAGCATTTCCTAGACTTATCATTTATGATAGAGATGAAAAATCTATTCCTCCTACAGTAGGCACTTGTGCTAGACCCCAGAGGTCAATGTGGGCATACTCCATAATTTCTTTAGCCTTCTTTACTGCTTTCTGAAAACTTGTCCTGTGGTGCTTTCCTAACACACATGATTCACAGAATTCTAACTTCTTTATGTCTTTTTCTGGAATTAGTCCCTGTTTACTGAGATGCAATAAACTTTTATTTCTAGCATGTCCCAACCTTGAGTGACATTGCTTAGTTGAATCAAGCTCTTCATTGCCAGTAGCTATGTTCACTTCAGTAGAGCCTATTACATAGTAGAGGCCCCCTCTTTCAACTCCTCTAATGATCACTCTTCCATCCTTTAGGATTTCTCTAAAACCATCCTTAGATCTTATCTGAAAGCCTTATTTATCAAACATACTTTCTGATATGAGATTTCTCCTCACTTCAGACACAAATCTGACATTAGTTAAGGTTCTCCTCTGCCCATCAAACATGTTGATTGGGACATTCCCAATACCTTCCACCTTTTGCTGTCTAGAATCTGCCATCTTTACCTTAGAAGTGACTGGTTCAAATGCGGTGAACCAGTCTCTGTGAGGAGTGACATGCATGGTGCATCTAGAGTTGAAGATCCACTCTCTGCTGAGATCTTCACTCTCTTCAGTAACAGCTAGTAATTCATCACCACTGGAGTCTTCTGATTTTTCCATGTTTCCAGCATCTCCACTTTGTGCTGCCTGATCTCTTTTTGTCTTTCTGCAATCTCTGGCAAAATGCCCCTCTTTATCACAGTAGTAACACTTCTTGCCTTTAACCTTTTTCTTCTTTTCTTCATCTTTTTTAGTGTGCTTATCCTTGCCATTCCCTTTCTGCCTATTTTCTTTCTTGCTATTCTTTTTCTGTGAGTTCTTGTCTTGTTGATTTTCGATGAACATCACTTCTGGTTCCTTCTTGAAAGGATTATTGTCCATTACTTCCTCCATCAGTGAATCCAGCACCCTTTTAATGGTGAGAGATTCTCCACTAGCATGCTTGATCACTTTCTTGAACGCATTGAACTTAGATGGTAAAGCTTTTAGAATAACTACGGCTTGATGATCCTCAGAAATCCTTTCACCTGTAGCTTCTAAGTCTTGCACTAACTTAAAGAAATAGTCCAAATTGTCATCAAGAGTTACAGTAGTGTTCATTTTATAATTAGCAAGATTATGTAAAAGACTCATCTTGTTAGGAAGGCATCTTTTAGAATATAATTCATTAAGTTTAAGCCATAGTTTCTGTGCAGTGTTACAATTCTGCACTTTCCTTATCACAACTGGTGATAAGTGAAGCATTAACTTACAGTGTGCAAGTCTTTTCTTCTTGAGTCTTTTGACTGGATCTATTTCTACATCATACTATTCTTCAACAGCACCATAACAGTCATAAGACTCAATCAGTGCTTGCATCTGGAGTTTCCAGATGGTAAAGTCTTCTTTACCAGTGAAGACATCCATTTCTTTTCCTACCATTTTAATATGTAGTTCAAAGAACACAGGAAAAGAAAGATCTTACAGATTTCTTGATGAACCTTGCTTACTAGAATAACTAAGAACTGCCCAGAACAATGAGGATAGGCTCTGATACCACTTCTGTTGGGAATAACCTTCAGATTTTGCTATATTGTTTTGTAAGATACTGATGAGAAAGAATTTGATTTTTCAGGTTTGTTAAGCTTGCAATAAAGAAGAAGAACACACAGCGATTTACTTGGTTCGATATCTTAATGCTACCTACGTCCAAGGGTCAATCTCACGTAGCTGATTTCACTAAGATCAGAAAGAGAAGATACAAGTTACAAGAGGATGGGTGTTTTAAGAAAACACTTGCTAGAGTTCCATATGAACTCACTAGTACTCTTTGTAAGTACTCTCAACAACTCTCTAACTTCTAATCTCCTATTCGTAAATCTCTCATAGATTGCTTTGAGTAATGATAATGAAAACTGTGTGTGTATTGTGTGTTTAACTGATGTGGTTTCTGTCTTTATATAGGCTTCATGTATCAGTTGGTTTTATTTCAGCCTTTGTAACAGAGACCGAAAGAAAAGGATTAGCTTCAACGTTCATCCAGCATGTGCCTCTCATATAAGTCACTTAAAAAACCTTCATGTATGCTCCATGTTATCAAGTCTTCTATACTCTATGTTTTACTTTATTCTTCTACAGGTCCTCTGCTGTGCGGTTTGTTTTGTTCTTAACATTTGTACACAGACCATCGATTTCTCTTATCTGTTAATGTAAGAACATTCTCGACACCACACACACATACATGAAATCCCTAAATCCCCAAATGTGAATCCTCGTCCTTGTGAGCTTAGATTTGTTGTTTACGTTAAAAATTGGTGGAGAACCGTGATTTGCTTCACACTATACTTAACATAATCTTTTAATCATGGTAGCTCTATTACATAGATAACAAATTACCGATGGAAGTCAAAACAATTGCAAAGGTTTGTCACTTTGTCTACTAACTTGAAAACTAAGAGGGAAGCTCCATGATTAGCAATGTAAGAAGAAACAAACTTGGATTTAAAGATAGAGCAAGCCATTTTTGTTAATTTAAGGCTTCAGTATAATTTATGGCTATATCCTGCAGAAGAAACTCTTCCCAGATTGGGTTCAAAGGAAGAGCACCTCTATAGCAATTAATGACTTGCCCTCTACACTTTATAAAGTGGTGATGCTGGCAATATCAAAGAGCTAGGGTTAATGATGTTTGTATAGGAAAGCAAAACACTTAAAAAGAAGGAAGGCATCTAGATCATTCAAAAAAAGAGTAATCTGGGCATCTTACACGCGTCGCATCATAAGAACGTAACAAGACAAAGCCGATATGATCAAGAAATACTTGCTTAAGAAATCACAAAGCATTGGTGATCCAACTATTGGGAAGTTTAGAACAAGAGCAAGGAAATTGCAGCAATATAAGAAAGTGCAGTAAGCTATAAAATGAAGAACTAATTTTTGACAGTGCAAAAATAGAGGAAATGTATAGAAATTTTGCTGCCATTATTCAACATCTAAAAGTGCCTATTTATAGGCTTATAAGAAATTAAACAAGTCTAAAATTTCTTAACTATAACTAGATTTATTGATACAATCTTTGACTAACCAACACCAGAAAAACATGGAATACAAATATGAAACTTTATGGACTCAGTCAAGTTAAAAAATAAACACATGTTAATTTTAATACTCCCACTTGATTCAAAATTGCAAATACCAAGTAATGATATGAAATAAACAAGCTTTTGAGTTGAGAGAGCTTTTGTAAATATATATGTAATTTGTTCATAAGTGCTACAAAACTTCAAAGTTATTGAACCATTTGTAACCAATTCTCTTATAAAATGAAACCAAATGTCAATATCTTTTGTTCTTCCATGTAAGGCTACATTTTTTGTTATTGCAATAGATGATTTATTATCACAGTAAAATTTAGTCACCTCCTTTTGTTCTTGATTCATGTCAGCAAGTAATCTTCTAAGCCATATTGCTTGACAAGCTAAAGTAATGACAGCCACATATTCTGCCTTTAAAGTGAAAAGTGATGTAATTGCTTACTTCTTTGAACTTCATGTAATTGCTCTTAACCCAAGACTAAAAACATTGCCTGAAGTACTTCTTCTATATCTAAAGAACTTGCCCCATCGCTATTAGTGAAGCCAATTAACTTAAAATCAGAAACATTACAATACCAAATACCATAATCTTTTGTTCCAGCTATGAAATGGAAAATTATTTTTGCAGCTTCAAAATGTTGTTTTGTTGGATTATACATAAACCTAGAGACCACACCAACAAAAATGCAATATCAAGTCGAGTATGGGTTAAATAAATCAAACCACCAACTAAATTTCTAAAACTCCTTGCATTTGCTTTTTCTGTACCATCTTCAAGTTGTAACTGTTCATTAACATCCATTGGTGTGATTGCTTTCTTACAATTGAACATGTTGAAACGTTTGAGAAGGTCTTCTGCATATTTTGTTTGAAAGACAAACACACAATCTTCTCCTTGCTTAATTTCTAACCAAATAAAATAGTGCAGCAAGCCTAAATTTGTCATCTCAAACATTTTCATCATACTCATTTTAAACTCAACAATAAGAGAGTAATATGAGCCTATATAAATTATATCATTAACATAAAGACAAACAAGTAGCAAATTATCATTACCTTCCTTCTTTAAATACTAGGTAGGCTCATTATCACTTCTTTCAAATCTACTTTGTTGAAAAAATGAGTCAATTTTACCGTACCATGCTTGTGGAGCTTGCTTCAAACCATATACTGCCTTCTTTAGCTTATATGCCTTATCTTCCATGCCTTGACTAATGAAAACTTCTAGTTGAGTGACATAAATTTCATTTTCTAGCTATTCATTCAAAAATGCAGACTTGCAATCAAACTGAAAAATGGGCTAGCTTAATTGTGCAGCCAAGGCATAAATGGATCTCATCGTTTCAAAATGAGCAACCAGAGAAAAAGTATCATCATAGTTAACACCTTGTTGATGTAAATACCCCTTTGCTACTAGTCGTGCTTTATGTTTCTAAATTCTTCCATCTGTATAGTACTTTGTTCTATAAATCCATTTTACTCCAATAGGATTTTTACCTTCAAGAAGATCAATCAAATCCCAAGTTACATTTCTTTTTATAGCCTTAAACTCTTCTTCCATTTCTGTACACCATTCTTCCTTGTTTGCTACCTCTTTAAAGCTTGTAGGATTTGAAATAAATAAAGCTTGCGTTGTCTTATAAATCTTCCTTAAGGACCTTAATTTTCCTAGAGTGTCATTTGAAGAAGATGAATTGTTGTCGTTTAAAGGGCTGGATGTTGTTGAACTTGAAGGAGTAGTACCTGGTGAACTTAGGGAGTTGGAACCACTTCCATAGTGAAACTTCTTTTGTAGATACTCCTGTAACTTCATTTCCTTGCCAATTCCAGCTTGCTTCTTCGTCAAATACAACATTCTCGTATTGTACAAGATCAAGACAATCAGTTGCTCTCCTAGACTTTCCAACATGAAATGACTTTCTACATTGTTTTCCATATATACAACCTTTATATAAATCTAAAGATTTAATTGTAGGTAGTCCAAACTCCATTTCTTTTTTATTTAACAACTTCAGCCCTTAAAATTCAAATGCCCATATTGCAAGTACCATGGTCTAGAGACACTAATTTCTTTGATAGCAAGAACTTGATTTTCCACACTAGAGACTTAAAATGGAAATAAATTATTTGTTGCCATTTAGATATCTGCAATAAGCTTATAAATTTTTTTTATCTCTAATCACACATAAGACACCATAAAAAAGAATGGAATACCCATTAACTATGAGTTGGCCAACACTCAACAAGTTTTGTGACAAATATTATTAAAATAGACATTATAAAGAAGTTATGTATTACTATGATTACTTTTAATTGCCACATTCCTTTACCCTATACTTGCATCTAGTTGCTATCTCCAAGTGTTACCTTTACTTTGAATGTCTTATCAAGCTCTTTGAATAATTCATTTACACCAGTCATGTGATTTGAGCACCCGCTGTTTAGGAACCAAATACTGCTGTGAATGGTTGTATCTTCCTGACAAGCCATGAATAACTTAACCTTTTCTTCTTCTGCTTCCTTAGCATAGTTTGACTGCTTGTTCCTTTTCCAACATTCTGCCTTTACATGCCCAAATCGCTTGCAATTATAACACTGAATACCACTCCTGTTATTTTTTTTGTTGATAATTAGTTTGCTCCTGAGATTTGTAATGGCTACCTCGACATCTATTGCCTTTACTACCTCAACCACCTCTACCATAGAACCCTCCTCTTACATATCCTCTTCTAGTTGCCTCTCTTAGGTGATTAGATGACTCTCCGACCACTTGGAATGCCTTTTCTTCATCTTTCTCTGTTTGTTTATTCATTTTTTCCTTATGAGAGTGCAAAGAACCCATTAATTCATCAAATGAATCTGTTAATAAATCTTTAGACTCTTCAATCCTGCAACTACATGATTAAACTTTAGAGTAAGACTTCTCAACTTTAGCAACTATGGTTTGATTAAATAATTCCTCCCCTAGGATCGCATTTGATTCATGGTTGTAAAAACTCGAGAAAGGAAATCATGAGCAAATTCCTCATTTTTCATTTGTAAGTTTTCAAAATTGACATATAAAGACTGAGGTTTTACAATCATTACCTTTGAAGAGCCTCAAAACACCTTCTGCAGAATTGTCTAAGCTTCCTTTGCAGTAGTTATTACTTCCATTTTTGAGAAAATGATCTCATGGACTACCTATTGAATAAAGAATAATGCCTTAGAATCCTTTTTGTTGTTTTCTCTTAATCTTGCTTTTGTTGGAAAATCGGGTAGGGATCCGATCCTGACTACAGCGAAATAATCACAAAACTTTTTCGCAACTTTTGATTTCTCGAAAACTAAGATCTATTTAATTCTATAAGATGATTAACACAAATCATAATAAAGCAGAAACTTAATTCTTATCTTATTTCGAAGCTTGATCTTTAAACCAATCCGTTTCAACCACCG
Source organism: Erythroxylum coriaceum (assembly GCA_026874005.2). Taxonomy (NCBI): domain Eukaryota; kingdom Viridiplantae; phylum Streptophyta; class Magnoliopsida; order Malpighiales; family Erythroxylaceae; genus Erythroxylum; species Erythroxylum coriaceum. The sequence continues at coordinate 177 of JANQAP020005951.1, read as the reverse complement.
TGGTCGCACAAATATTCGACCTCTAATGGTATCCACAGAATAAGTTGAGAGAATTCTGTAACTCTTACAGAGAGGGTTAAGCATGAAGTGTTAGCTCTATAGAGCTTAAGCCTATTTATAGTAAGCTTTGGACGTTTTAGTAATTTAATTGAAATTAAATTCTAATTTCAATTAAAC
>JANQAP020005838.1:0-11771 GCA_026874005.2 Erythroxylum coriaceum | reverse complement strand
TTCATTTATTTCTAATATTATTATTATTTGATTGTCACCAAAATTAATAATCGTGAAGTCCTCTTGACTTAACAGTTTTATCAAAGGAAATTGCAATTGAATGTTATTTGCTATTTTATTTCGAATTAATATCCAGACTATTCATATGTTGATTTCTGAGAATTTCTGGAAAACTGAATACATGTACTATTTTTGAAAATTTCTTAATAGTTCTAGAAAATTTGTTTTTCTGTTTTTCTTTCATAGAAATGTTTATAAGGTGTTATCTTGTGTTTTTGTAAAAAGAAAATGCAATTGCATGTCATTTGCTATTTTAGTACGAATTTAGTTTCAACCTGATATATGTATGAAATTCTGGAAATTTTGGAAATGTGATGATCATGCATGCATGTAAATTATATATTAATTTTTATGAAAATTGTTTTTATAAGTTTTATGCATGCACATGCAAGATGAGATGTTGCCATGTGTATGAGATACATGACACTTGTTGTTAAAGTGGTTACCTTATGTATGTATGATGAAATGTTATGACTAGTGTTAGAAGTTATATGACAAGTGTCATACACATGTAATATGTTGGCTTATTCCTATTAATTAATAATTAATTCCTAAGAATTAGGAGACACATTTTAGAATGTATAGAAGACTCTAGAATTTTTCCAAAATTAATTGAATTTGATTCGATTAATAAATAAAGTAAAAGTCAACATTGGTGAACTTTTTGAAAGTTGATAGAGTTGACTTACTTAATGACTTACAATGTATGTATTTCAGTTGTGAGACCTAAATAAGGTTCTTATGTGATAAGAAATGTATTATTTTGATGACAAGAATATGCTTAATGCATGTGTTTGAAATTAGGGTTTCAGAAATTTTCTGAACATTGAATAGGTCCTTTTAGTATCTAGTACGTTAACTTATTTATCTTGACGATTTTGGCCATTAAGATAATTTTGGCATGTGCCAAAATTGTTTAGATAAATTTAAAATGATCTAAGGATATTATAGATGACTTATTGATGTACAGGAATTTTGGAAACCCTAGGGATTAATTTAGAATTAATCCAAGTAGATCATAACATTTCTAGTGCGACTAGATAAAGGCATATAAACTAGGATTAAAGTGTTTAATCTAGACATCAAAATAATTGAATTTTAGGGTTCCTAATCGAATCGCATTCATAATTCGGATTAGCCAAGACTAATATTAGTACCTAATTAGGTTCAAGAGTTGAATCGAATCACGAACTTTAGATGCATAGTCAAGTCACAACCTAAATTAAACCTCCTTTGTGTGATACATACATTAGATGCATTTTTAAGGGCAGTTATGGACATAGGCTCAATGAAATTGAGTTGTCCATAATCTAAATGTATATATGTGATATACATATTTAAGATCATCCAAATAGTGATGAGACCAAAGGACAAATCCCTCAACTGAATATTGGGACTTACGTTTTCCATTGATATGGCAAGAACCAGAGTTCTTTTATAGTTGGGTTATTACATGAATATGTTCAAACCATAGAATTAGATTTTTGGATTGATGAGTTAGTCCTAACTGGAAGCATTGATTTGTTGGGCAAACCCAAGATCAACTTGAATAGAGGGGAAGTTGGGTTATATACATGGGATGTATACAAATCAAGAGTTAATGACCTAATGAGTGTGCTAAATCAATAGTTGATGGCACAAGTCGATAGTTGCATAATTGAACACAATTGGTATGAATGGTACCTACCAATTGACCTAAGGTGGCTTATTGGGCAAACCCAAGGTCATTCTTAGTGATATCAGATATCGATCCAGTCAGAAAACTATAAGTTTTCTAGAATTCGTAGTGAGGGCTATAGATTTGAATAACAATAATGGGACCTATAATGCATGTGATTAAAGCCTTATCGATATGCATTAATGTACATTCTAACACTTTCTCTGGTTCTTTTAGGTTATTAAATCTCCACGATGTCTTCTAGTGTGAACTTACACTCCCTATTAGATTCCAGCAAACTCACGGGACCTAACTTCTTGTATTGGCTACGAATTTTGAGAATTGTTCTCAAATATGAAAAAAATAAGATATGTCCTACATAAACCACTTCCCAATCCCCCTGTTGTTGATGCATCTGATGAAGATAAAAAAGCTTATAAGAAGCTATTATATGATAGTAGGTTAACTAGCTGTATAATGCTGGCCTCTGTATCACCAGAACTACAAAAGCAACATGAGGCTATAGATGCTCGTACCATAGTTTACCTTCTGAAGGAACTGTCAGAGTAGTTCCCTAAAGGCAATCACCTTTAGCACTTTTGTACAAACTTTATTTCAATTAATAAAACGAAAGGCATTTTTCATTAATTTGATATTCGTTTATATATGAATTGATATTAATCTTAAATCGAATTAATGAAGTCCTTAATACAAAACATAGCATAAAGGAAATCATGATGAGATCATAATAATGAGATTTCTATCATGTGCAATTATGTTAATATCCAAATAATCCCTAGCCATAGGATTAATAAGATAGGACATTATTAATCCAGATAAACTAGCACATCTTAGACTCCTTGATTTAATCAAGCAGTGGATCTCATAAACTGTAAGTATTAGTTGTTTAGAGTTAACATGTGGATGCTTATTAAGAGTAGTAAGTACATCGGATGAGCCTCTATGAGATTATCATATGATTGATCTATCAAATTTCAATGATTAATCTCATCATAGCAATAGTGCAAATATCCTTAGACTTGAGATACTCAAGTATATCTGGGATACTAATCTTTTGCTTTGACATCATTCCTTGTTACTTCAACACAAGGTCACTTTTAGGGTGGTGATTAGGTATAGCTATTGATATTCGAAGGTAATTGGGTAGCCAATAAAGAATTCACCACTCCTGATAAAAGGAGACGATACCATAGCCTCTTATCAGGGTCATTACTCGGGAGTCTCTAGCCAGAGCAGTTATGTGTCATGAAGAGAGTCTTCATTGATGCATAAGAGTAATGAGATCTTAGGACAAGAACTAATATAACTTGGACTAGATGTGACATAGTCAGTCTAGTGGGAGTTGACACACAGTCGATACTCTAAACCAAGTAGGGTATAGTATGGTGAAAGGACGAATTGCACGGTAATTGTCTATAGAAGGGTTCATCAGTTAGATAATTAACTATCGAAGAGTTCATATGTTAATCCACTTCTACTTTGATAAATTGGCATCATGAAACCCTTCATGATTTAATTAAATTAAGAGTTAATTCAAGTGCCTAAAAAATTTGAGAACCTAAAGGGTCACACGCATAAAAGATTAGATGAAAAAAATAGTGTGTATGGATATATTTAAGCAGGTCATGATTGTGACTCATAGGCCACGATCATGGCCTTGTTGGTCATGATCATGATAGAGGGCACGAAATAGCACATAAGTGAGTTCTTCACTTATGTACACAAGGTTTTACCACTTCTTACATATACAAGTGAGAGCATAAGGGCTTTAGAAGAGTGATAGAGTGAGACAGAGGTGTTTTGAGTCTTATTCTTGCAATTCATGCAATAGTTGCATGAATCAAAGTGCATGCAACAAGATTCTTGATCTATCTTCTATCATATTGAGCATCTACTAGAACTCATCTAGTTTAGAGCTCAAATCACCCTTATACACTATTTCTTCATCTAATTTGCATGTTCTTGGGTGATCAAGGAAGGTTTTGGTGTTTGTAACAACCCAAACAAGGAGAAGAAATAAGAAAGCATGAGAAACAAAAGGAAAAAAGTTTTTATATTTCATGTTCTTTTACAAATCCATGCATGCATGTATGATTATGTGATTTTTAGGTTGACATGGTGTCGAAATCTAGATTCTGATACTTTCGTTGCATATGCATGCATGTGATGCATGCAACCATGGCAAACCTAACAGTTATCAACTTCAAATCCAGCACAACAAAGTCAACAAGAATTATAAATTTGTCTACTTTTACCAATACGTCTTCCACAACTCCAAATGGCCTTTTTATGGATTGATCTATAAGTTAAATTAGCGTTGATGTTGACTTAAGCTTTCCTAGTCCCAGTTTCCTAAAAATAGAAAAAGGCATCAAATTAATACTTACACCAAAATGACATAAACATTTAGAAAATTCAAAATCACTAACAACACATGGAATAGCAAAACTCCCTGAATCTTATAATTTTAAAGGCATTTGGCTTGATATGATGGACCTGTAATTTTTTGTCAATGTTATCATCTGATTTTCTTCCCAAGTGTGTTTGTATGTGAATATCTCCTTCAAAAACTTTGCATACTTAGGCATGCACTCCAAAGTTTCCACCAATGACAAATTATTCTATAGCTTCTTCAGTATCTCCAAAAACTTGGAAAACTGAGTGTCCACCTATTGTAGTTTAGGCCTCTATGGATACAAAAGCTTGGGTTTGTATGGTGGTGGTGGTACATAAGGCCTTCCTTCTTCCTTTTCTTCCTCTATCTCCTTATCTTTCTCTTTTTCTTAGTTGTCCTTTTTCATACTTGGTTCTTCCATCTACTTGCTACTTCAAAGTGTAATAGCCTTTAGTTGCTCCCTTTGAATGGCCTCAATATTGCTAGGTAAGCTACATACACTTCTAGAGAATAAAGCATTAGGAAGTTGACCTAACTGAACCTCTAAGTTATGGATCGATGAGGTATGGTTCTTCACAATCTAATCAAACTTTGCCTCCTTTCTCTTTTGACTCTCTTCTTGGCTAGCAAACATTTTTTCTATTTCTCTTCTTGAGCTGCCAATTTGGAACCAAAAATCTCTATAAACTTATCCATTTTTCTTTCCATTGATCCAATTCGATCTTGCTAAAATTCTAGATGTCCTTGCTGTCTCACTTGGCTACCCGTATTGTTAGTACTTTAAGAAAAATTCAATTCATTTTTCCACCCTAGATTATAAGTATTTGAGTATAGGTTATTACCTCTTTGTGGCTAGCCCAAGTAACTTACCTGTTCTATACCACCAACTCCTAACAAAAAACACGCTGCTGAGCCATGATTGTTTTGCCCATATAGCTCACATTGTACTTGCATCGCCTTAGTTATAGACGAAGATGCTCTTTGTATGTTGTTCAACTGCTTCCTAAGGGTTGTAATCTGTGCCTACAAAGCAGTAACATAGTCAATAGGGATCATATCTTTTTGTTTCTTCTGCCCCTGTCAACTCCTCTCACTTGACCAAATGCAACTGTTGCTTGACAACTCCTCCAAAAGGTCATGAGCTGCTTCAATAGTCTTCCTCATCAATGAACCTCCAACGGCTACATCTATAGTTCCTATCGTGCTAAAATTTATGCCATTGTGACATATATGCAAAAGCTCAACTAGTATCTATAATGTGTTGTAACATTTATGGTATTGACCACCTTAATCATACATGTCAAGCACCAAATTACATGCAGAAGTATTCAATATACATAGGGGACTAGCCTCAAAACACCCCATTTTTGGAATACTTATAATCTAGAGTGGACTAATTATCACAACTTTGCATGGAATGTCTAAGTTTCCCCTGGATTTCTACTAAAATAATAATAAGAGAAGTGTTGACATCTTGAGGATCTCTTTATGAAATCAATTGCTTCAACTAAGTTGCCCTTTATAAAATTAAAAAGATTCGATAGTATGGTAGAAAGAAATGTATGGAGCCAAGTGTTATCTGGATACACTGATCCAAATTTGAGGGAACATTGAATACGATAACTTTAAAAAGTAGAGAGGAGCTAAGTGTTGAAGAAAAGGATGAAGTTGTTGTTCAATAAGAGAATATGAGAAAGAGGAGGATTAAGAGGAGAAACCAAATAAAGAGGCTAACAAGGAATTGTTCACATTCATCTTAAGTATGGAGGGCTCCTACTTCCCACATAACAAACTTTTGGAGACAATCAAAGAATCTAAGAGCTCTTTTATTCCTTATTATATTAACAGTTTGTTATTAAAAAGGACATTAGTGGATTTACTTGGTTTTGTTAATTTGATATCATATTTCCTTATTATATTACAACATAGCCTATTTGCAACCTACTTAACCCTTAATTGGGAAGAGAGAGGAAGCAAGCTACTGGTATAGACTTATGCTTAGTTGAAGTAAAAACGTCAAGTTAACAATATTAAACAAGTGTTTATGGAGAGGTAACCCAACTTTAATCGGTAATTTTGTTTCAATTATTTTTAGGTTTTTAGGTTTTAGTTTTTGTATTTTAATATATATTTATGTTAATTTTTTGGTTTAATATAAAATTATTGCTTATTTTAAGGTTATACGGGCATTATTTTTGTCTTTTATTCCTTCAGTATGTTTAAGAATTTTCATATATGAAGAAAAATGAAAATTTGGCTGAGTTAAAAAATTATAGAGAACTACGTGCCCATCGGCATGCCTGTGTTAACAGTCGTGTTCATCTACATGCCTATGTTAAGCAGAAACACTGCTATGTTCCATATAAAAACAAGGTGTCAAAAAGTTGTAGAAGATACATGGGTACTAACACACCTATGTTGTTGAAAAATTAACGTAAGCCACATACATGCCTACCAGCATGCCCATATTGCCAAAACCAAGTAAGTGTTTAAGAAATAGAAAGATACATTGTTACTAAGACACCCATGTTGGTGAACTTATTGAATTTTATCTTCTTTTGTTATTTTGCAAAAAATTACAAAAAGATACACAGTCATTAGCACTTCCATATTAATGGCTATGTAGATATCATGTGTTTTAATTTTGGTGTCAACATGATCATGTTAAGCCCTATCACTTTCATGTAATTTATTAACATATTTTTGTTTTAACATGATCTAGATACATGCCTCTGTTCTAGCTTAGGTTCAACCTATCATAACATGTTTATTAAACATGTCCATATTAAAGCCCATCACTCCCTTGTCAAAGCCCAATACACTTGTGTTAAAGTTTAACACACCCATTTTTTAAAAATTAAACCATAAATTATTCAAAATGGGGTACCTACATGCTCATGTTGTCATCTGTTTTGAGTAAAATCTTCTTAAAATCACTCCTCACCACTTAGAAACTCACTTTTTATTTTCCTTCCTGTTTCTCCCCACTGAGCAATGCTCATGCATTTCCCCTTGTGCAAAAATCAACCTTAGACTTATTTTTCTCGAAATTTCAACAATTCAAGGTATGTTTTATGCTTTATTTCCATTGTTCATGAGTTGATTAACAATTTTTGGGGAAACCAAATGCAAGAATAATTGTGTATGCATTTTGTGATATTATTTGGATTATCTATATGATTAGAAGAGTTTTAAGGGTTCAATTGAATTTTTTAGGCTATTTTCATGTTAAATTACAATTTTATAGGGATTTTTTTAGTTATTTGTGACAAATTTATATAAATTTAAAACTCTACGGCCTACTGATTAGAATTATATGAATTCAACATTGTAATTGTGTTATGTGGTTGTATGAATTGAACTTTTATTGGTCCCTTTTGCTAATTTGATTACATTATATTGGTCAATTTTGTTTTGTTTGGGTTTTTTTAAATTAAAGTAATATATTAAAAGACAATAAAGAAGTATACAAATAGTCCATTGGGAAAATCTCATTCACTAATAAAGAAATTTTAGAGTGATCTCTATACTAAAATAACATAAATACATTCATTTAAGAAACTAACAACTAAGCTTCGATGGAGTCAAATGTTTTGTTTGGCTTTTACTGATTTAATTAGGGTCTTCAGTAAATTAATTGCAATTTATATGATTAATTGATATTTGGGAGTGTTGTTTGATTAATTTGGATATTGTAGGTTATTAATGCCATTAAATTCTATAGTTAACGATTAAATTGAGGTTTATTTGATTTATTTTTTATTAAGCTATAAAAAATTTATCATAAGATTACATTATGTTGTGTAGCTTGTCATGGTCTGATTGACATAAATTATTTCCTTTATTTTGATGACATTTTTAATTTCATATTGTAGGGAATAATGATGAAGAGAGGGCAAATATATTACACCAATGGTGGGAAAAGGAATTGCCTAGGAAGAGGCAAATGAGTGAGGGTACTTAATAACAACCACCCCAACAATTAAAACTAGCATAACCTACACCAATGACACATCCCTATTGAAGTTTACAGTGCTAGCCCACATCAATGGGTATAATAAATTAATGTCTAAGCCATATACTGAGAACAAATGCATCAACTAGGTAGTGCTTGACCAAATCAGGTTGAGTTAGGATGTTTGAGAATTGATCAACATTGGTGGTAGGGATTACTTCTTCGTAATCGAGGAGTTTACTACAAAGAGTTAATGCTTGAGTTCTTCGTCACATTCAATTTTGAGAAGCAGCGTTATACCCAGTATGTTGACAACATGATATAGTTTCAAGTTTTTAAAGAGATGCATAGTATGAGCCATACCATATTCTTACTTTATATAGGCATGTATTCAGAAGAGTACTACTATTAAGGAGTATGTGGATTTTTCAGTGTGCTTTCCCCGTACGGATAACAAGAAGGAATTTTGTCGCACTATTAGCAAAGGGTGGTTATAAGAGCCCATTAGGTCCAAGGCATTAAATCTAATATCCCCTCCAGTGAGATACATACATACACTGCTCAATCACACGATCAGTAGGAGAAGAGATAGTACCGGTGTGGTAAGGAGTGTAGATATGTTCTACCTATATAGTATGGTTGAGAGACTCCCCATCCACCTAGGATATGTTTTGGCTCAATTCTTTAAACACTAAGAATATGACACCAAAGTGGGAGCTATCTATATAGGTCCATACGTTCCTAAATTGATTAAAGGCACGGGTTTACTAAAGTGGCTACCTGAGATAAGACCGATATGCCATATGGTACCCATCAGCTTTGATACACTAAGAGCGATAGAGATGATCTAGAGGAAGTAGGGTTAATATAAGCCTAATTACATTTTATTAGGAGTTTAACTCGTAACTATAGATAGAGAAAAAGGGAGATTCAAATCCTCTGTTCCATTTTTTCTACGCCCATATGTTCCAAACAAAATCCAACCATACAATAATTGAGAAAGAGAAAAATTAGATGGATGGGATGTTATTGGAACAGAGGGCATAGGAAAAAATGGCACAGGTGATTTGAATTGGAAAAAGGGATTACCCTGAGCTACAAGAGTAGCAGCACAAATAGGATGCTCCTCAACCATAGCCTCTAATGGCATTTAAGTAATAGGATGATTCCTCAGTGAACCTTCCCGATCTTCCACTCCTCCACATCATGACCAACTCAAGATTGCCCACTTAGAAAGGTATGGCTTAGATTATATGAGTGCATTGGATCATTAAAGAAGGACAAAGAGATCTAGCAGTACAATTGGGTGTCGTAGTTCCACCTCCACCGATGAGAGCCACAACATCATCACTAGCTCCTCAGCAATTAGATGAACCAATATAAGTGGAGTCAACACCCCGTGACACTTGAGATCTTGACACTCCTTTCAGATAGACAAATCCCAAGTTAAAGACAAAATAGGATCAGATAGAGGACTAGATATTAGACTCTTTTTCGAATATGATTACTCAAATCAATTAGGATTCTACATACATTTAACATAACACCTTTTTGTTTATTTTTTCTTTGATTTTTATATTTGTATTTTATTTTATTTTATCTTTATAATGAGCAAGGGTTATCTTTACTAAAATAATACTATTCTGTTCCATTTTTTCTTTTTATTGTTTATTATTCATATATTAAACCATAATTTTTTCATAGATATAATTAGTTTGGCTTTTTTATTTTCTTGATATTGTTTTATGTTTTATTTTGTTTTATTTTATTTTTGCATGATAACTGATAATGGATGGAATTCATGCCAAGTATACAAACTTTTAGATTATAAACCAAAGAAGCACCAGTTTAATTTACTTTTCTTCACATTAATTGTTTTTTTATTATTTTATGAGCTTTAGTGTATACATTGGAGACAATGTATGTCTTTAATTGTGATGAATGAGTATTATGATTTTGTTATGGATTTAACAGTGATTCAAGCATATCTTAATTTTTATTTATCGGTTCTTCTTTATAAAGATCTCTAATTTGTTGATTCTTATCTTAAAGCATTTTGAGTTGTTGTGACTCATTGAATTAAGCTAGAATAAGAAAGGATGAAAGCATGATTAGATGAATTTTTACTTGCTACATTATAAATGAATGTGTTTGACTGTTGATTTAAATGAAAGTATTTAGAATTTTTCACACATAAACCTGAATTATGAGATTTTGAGCCTATGAGTATTTATTATCATTATATTACGTTCTATTTTTCTCTATTGTGTGAATATCATACATAGTTGAATTATTCTAGAACGTAATGTTACTATAGATATTGAGACCTTACTTATTACAACATTGTTAAGCCCTTTTTAATTTTATCGTGCCCTATTTTTATCCCTTAGGAGTAACCAATTTTGAGTGATAGACTTCTCTTTGGATTATTTTAACCATGTTACAATATGATAACCCTTTTTGTTGTTAACCTAATTTTTATTTTGTCCTTGAAGGATTGTATTTACTTAATTGAATAATAATTTGATTAGATTAAGAAGTATCAAGAATGAGAAAAGGTGTGAGCTTTTGTATTTGAGGTTATATCTTTTTGAGAAATTAAATAATATTAGTAAAAGAAAGAGGAGAATTTCAAGTTAGGGTGAGCCAAAAACTCACCGTTTAACCAAAAAAAATGACACTGTTTAACACCAAAACACAAACTCACAATAATTAGGAAAAATCCAAAACTCAAACATTCACCGTTCTTTCTTTCCCTGATTAGGGTTAGAGATATCTGCACTCACCACTGTCCTGAGAGGCCGAGGGAGAGTTTTGAGAAAATTAGTTGGGTAATCAAAGAAAAGGCAAATAGATCTTCCTTATCCTTATTGAAGTTATAAGAACGAGAGAGAGAAGATATTTATGTTATTCAATATTTTTTTTGCACCTTATGTACATTCTATTTAGAGATCTAAACTTAATTGAATCAGATTATTGAGTAATCTTGTTTATGCAATTTCCTTCATCTTTATTAACCCAAAATCTATCCTTTTCCATAACTTATGTAAACCTTATTACACCATGATTTAAAGACCTTTTGATTTTTTCCTTTAGTTTATTTTATAATGGTGAAGATGTGATAAATTAGCAAGCCTATGGTTAAGATGCCTTCTGTGTATTGATTTAAAAGTTCCATTAATGTTCACCCTAAATACCTTGACTAAACTGAGTGAATTTTTATGTGAGGGTGTTAAATTCTATATCACATGATTTCAAAAATATTGTCAAAATATCATTTGTGGTGTTTGCTTATAAAAATATATCCTATGATTATTTAATTACAATGGTATTTTGGTTTGATTTTTTAGACAAGACACTTAAAGTATGAAAAGAGAGGTTGAGATGGAGGGAAGTGGATATTTAAATGAGTTAATGGACCTAAATTATTTACTTGAGGATAAGCAAAAGCCTAGGTGTGGGGTTATTGATAATTTTTGATTTGGTGTTGGACCCCGAATCTTTTAATAATCATAAATTGAATGATTTTGGTGATCTTGTTGGATAAATTATTATATTTTTATTGGAGTTTAATTATTAAGTCAAATTTAGGAGGATTTATTTCAGGTACTGTTGGGAATTGGAAGAGTTAAGTTGAAGAATTAAGAATGCATAAGGGTATTTTGGGTAGACAACTAAAGTGA
>JANQAP020005784.1:0-11775 GCA_026874005.2 Erythroxylum coriaceum | reverse complement strand
TGACTAAACAGCCGTGACATATATATATAGATATATAAAATATTTATATAATGAAAATAGTAGGTGCAGAGAGTGAAAAATGTTACAACAAAATTGTGACGCTCTTACACAAGGTATTTTCCAAATTTATTATCCTCAAGATAATATCCTCACTATTTTGTCACTCACTCTTTTTAGGGAAATATTTCCTAAAAATACCCCAAAAATCACTCTCTCATACAAAATGACTCTTTAATCTCTCTTAAAACTCGCCACATTTGTCACAGATATAATGCAAACGTTGAAAATAAAAGAGGGAGGGAGGGTCTTTTATAGACCCTCCACCCCCTTAGCTATAGCTTGCAACATGCAAGCTATAGCAGTCCACTGCCACAACTTGCATGCAAGCTGTGCACAATTTGCATGCAACTTGTGGACAACTTGCATGCACTTTGTTCACAGTTGCATGCAAGTTGTTGACAATAACTTGCCTTTTTGTTAACATAAGTCTAGGACATTGGCGATACTCATGTAGTTGGTACCGCCTTATAGCATTTAGCAGAGCTTATACTGAAATGTTACTGTTGTTATTGTTATTGATCTTTTTAAGTGATGAATTAGGGAGAGTTGATGACCCATTGAATGAACTTATATGGTTACAATTTGATTGAGGAAAGTACTCACTTCCTTTTGTTGTGTGACAGTAATCTTGGATGACAATCTATATATCCTTTTTCCTTTTAGTTTGGTCTTTTCTAAATTGCCAACGTTGCATGACTTGCTGACTATGATGGAACCTGGGTTTCATTAGTAAAATTGTGGGCTCATTGCAGACTGACGTTTATGGAAATCTGAAGCTTGAATGAGTGTCATGTGCACATAAAATTACATACAGCCCTAGAATCAGAAGAGCAATTGACTTGCTGTTCGCGGTGAAGATGGTTGATATTTAGGTATAGTAAGCAAAGCTAGTGTTTTATTTAACCACACTCTAATACATGTCCTAAATAGGATTTAATTTATTATTAAAACATTACGGATAATTATAAAATTGTCTAAACTCTAACTACATACAAACTCAGGATTTGCTTTGGAATTGCTTTCTTCTTAAACCCTATAACTCACCAAAATTACACAAGGATTGGGTTGTATACTATATAGTACCTACGACCCTAACCCTACTACTACTCCATTGCTCTTAAAGAGTTTCTTTCTACCATCTAATCCCTTGATGCCGCTGCTGCTAATCCTTCACAGCCCTAAAACAAAAGGTATGTCCCTTTGTTCGCAATCCTCTCTAGCCTTTTTGTTCTAGAGAAAACTTATATAACAAGGTGGGTTAATGGGAACTATTAGATTCCAAGGCAATTGTTCAATACGACTTTTATCGTCATGTTCCTTTAGCTTTTCACGGCCATTTGGTTTGCTCTTGCATCTTTTATGATTTTTGGCTCACATCCACGATAAGTTATGTCTATTTGTCTTAATTGGCGAAACAGTAAGCTTGGTCTTTACTAAGTTATGAACTCCACAATTGCTTCCTACTTATGTTAGACAAGAATTTGACAACTGGGTCATTTATCTATCCCTATGGGCCATGGCGTTTAACTTGCAATTATATGGCATTGGAACCCCTTTCCTCTGATTTCTTAATTTCTCCGGTGAATACCTTCTTTCCTATGTTTCCTAAAGAGTCTAAAAATTTCTCCCTACTTTTTCGTTTGTGCTTAATTATATATGCTATTTATAGAATAGAAGATTACTGGGAATCTTAATGGTGGAGAAGAAACCAATTATAGGCCTTTCGTAGGAGCCTAAGCTGCTTCCTGGTTTACCATCTTTGAAGAATAATAATATTAGTAAGTCCCAAGTTATTGACAAAGCAGAAAGTAGTTACCTTTGGAAACCCAATACAGGGCTTCTTGATGGCCTATTTGTCCCACCTAATGATCCTATCAAGTTAAACAAGTTACTCAGGAAACAACGGAAAGATGTCCATGGCAAAGGCTGGTATGTATATATTCTGGTCAAAAAAATTTCTTCTCTCGTTCTCCTAATAAAGTACTATTCCTTAGATTGCGTTGTTTATTGAAGTTTTGCATTTTATGGTTAAATAGGGTTGAGATGTCTGCTCCAACGATGACTCCCTAGTTGAAAAGAGATCTCCAGCTACTTAAGGTCCTTTCCTATCCATTTTTTATGATACCATGTTAATACTGTTTAGGCGTACTTCATCACTCTCATCCATAAGCCTCAAAAGTATGGGTGCATGTTTGTGTTATGTGCATTATGTAAATGATTCTGTATATTCATACCTCCTACCATTTTGTGTCAAGACATATGTGCTAAATGCCTGATTATTTGGTTGGAATTGTTCTATTACCATCTTCATGTTCTTATGAATGTTTATCTTTATTATTTGTTATACATTTGCATTTGCAAATTGACTTACCCAAAGAAAGAAAAAAAGTTGCTTTTATCTATAATCTATTGCCAACATTTATGATCAACTCTTTTCATTCTTATTATAGATTGTAGTCTGGTTGGTTTATTATGTTTTCAGATAAATGAATTGGCTTAAGTAAAAAATTTCCCTTCTCTTTAATACAGCTTAGAAATGTAATAGACCTGAAGAGACATTACAAGAAGGGAGATTCAAAATCAAAAGCTTTGCCCAAATACTTCTAGGTAAGAATGTAATACCCAACATTTGGCAACATTTAGCTTTCCTAATGCTTTCCATCCTTTCTTAACACCATATTCCTTCAATGATCAATCAGGTGGGTCATGTTATTGAGTCATCAACAGATTTCTTCACTGGCAGGCTTACTAGAAAGGAGAGGAAAGCAACACTTGCAGATGAGCTACTCTCTGATCCCACTCTAAGGGCTTACCAGTGAGTCAGGCATCCCTAATATCTTGTCTGCAGAAAAAATGAATATTGTTGGTTACGAAGATGTGTGAGTCTAAGAAATCAAAAATGGATGAAAGTTGTAGGACTTTCAAATGAAGTAAAATCTAAGACTCATGTCTACTGTGCGACAGAATGAGATCACACAAAATAGATAATTGATCATAAAGAGAATGTGGCTGCTACAATAAAGTTTCTATCTCTCTTGTCAATCTAATAAGATTAGGATGAACGTTTGTGCCTATTTTTAACACCTACATGCTAATGTATTTTTATTATTTTGTGTTTTAGGAAGCGGAAGGTCAGAGAGATTGAGGGAAAAAGTCATCCTGTTGGAAATGAGAAATGGAAGATAAAGGGACGCCAATCACGAAAGCGTGCCAAGGAAAGAAGACAGTTACTTAGTCACCTTTCATTATATTTTCTTATCCAGAGCTCTTTAAGTCATCAAGTAGATTTGTTAAGATTATATGTTAAAGGTGAGAGTAGAGAGCAATCTGAAAGGATGACCTTTAGGAATTTATTCCTAAATTACTGATATGCGATTCATCATAATTGAGGTAAACCCAAATTATTAAGTTGTCATGTTACTCATATTATGTTTGGAAAGTCAGAGAAAACTGTGTAGAGAAAAATTTACAGTCAATCCTAGTGGTTCGATTGAAAGGTCTTTGATTATAAATAGATGACTTGGTTAGTTGGTGGATTTGACATTGTATGATGATAAAGTCGTTGAACTTTTGATGTTGATAGAAAGTGGTTATGTTACCAAGTGGTTTATAAATGTGTGGTGGTTACTGCTTGTGGCAGCCTTCAGGCTGATTTATAAAGTTTTAAAAAATGAAGGTATGAATTATTCAATCCCAATGAATTGGACTTGCACTTCATTCCAAGTAATATTGTGAAAACGTTAAACAACGTTAAGTCTAAATTGTAAATATTTACCTGAGTTAAATAACGTAAGCTGAAATTGAAGCTGACAATCACAACAAAGGCTCTTGTGAGTCTCTTAATCGAGACAAGTGAAGATACGCATCAGTGCCTGTATATCACAACAGAAAACCTCCCGTAAACATAACAAGGCAGAAACCAGTTAGGAAGTTTCTGGTAAAAATAAGCAAAACAGTTTGATGTTTGTTAGGATAGGATGTCCTGATGGATAGAAAATGAAATGTAATGCTATGACCAAAATATAAGTTGACTTAATGCCATGGTAGGAAGTCTATCAGCAACCAGAAAACGGAATATTATTATACCTTAGAAGAAAATAAAATAAAGCAATTTACAATCATACATAAGATTAGATATCTTATTTCATCGTACCAAACGTCATCCTAGAGATGAAGATCAAAGATAAATTTCTTCAAATTATGACTATCCTCTCCTATTCACCTTCTCTTAGCCAAACCTAGATAAAGTACACCATTCTTTGGAGAAATGGCTACAACCCTACAGGAGATTGCAAAATTGAAAAACCTATCTAAAATACTAGCGAAAAAAGAATAACAAGATAGAAACTTGTATGTAGTAATAAATGGAGAGAGGCAATGCTACTTATAGAGCATAAATCAAGTGCATTACTATCATGAACTGGCTGAAATATATGTGCATTAGCTTCTGTGAGAGAGGTGAGATAGAAACAGAGACACATAATACAATAGAAACACCCAGTCCACTCACCATATCCCTCCATGGAGATGATCTGCAGATCACCTCTAAAATACCGAGCATACAAGTGGCTAATTGGAATTCCATATCCGTATCCAACCATTGTTACTGTTTCAGATATTCTAAGGTCAGAACGCTCATCCAGTGGATTTTTTGCAGTACTATAAAGGTGCGTAAAGATTTTGGGAAGGCAACTACTTGTACCCTCATCCAAAACCTATTATAATGAGATGAACAACTTGTTAAGAATCAACATCAGAGAAAAACTCCCAGGCAAGCCCAGCATAATATGAAGTTATCATGGATGACAATAGATGTGGAAACCCAATCTGATGGCAATAAGTCTAAAGCAGCAACACCTTTATAGTGACGTCCTTAATTCCATCGGCAACTACTATTCTGATGGGAGGAGCCACTTCATCTGAATCCATATAAAGCTCTTGGATAGCTCGTAGGGAATTCTTAACCAACTCAAATACCATAAGGTGCAAGTGTGTTGAAACATAGCTGTTACACAGGTCAAAATCTAAGGCATTATGCATAGGCAACAAGAAAACAAATTTCCTAACTGCTTTCTACATTGCTAAAATGAAAACAATTGAATGCAATAATGTAAGATGCAAAAATAAAAACAAATTAGTGAGTTAACAAAAAAACGTTTGAGAGAGATGCATAGAAGAAGCAACTGAAGTTACAAAGGAAAACACAAGCAAAGGAAATCCAACTTACGGAAATGTAAACTTGGGATCCCCATAGATAGTAAAACCAGGTGCACTGCCATACTCTCTTAGACAAATAGCACGAGCATCCTCACTAACATTTTGTGCTACCTCAAGTGGAGACATTTTTGTATTGATATAACCCACACAATAAGGAGGGGGATTCAGATTGTGAAACTCCACATGCTGCCTGAGTATCATCCAACACCCAGGAGCATAGTGAGACTTTCATAGAAGCAATCAATTCCAGAAAAGAAAAGCAATCAGTTGTATTCAGAAAAGATAAGAAGTTAAAACCAACCAATAAGCATTCTAATTCCAATTCTTGACATGTAAAAGCGATCCAAAAATTGATGAATCTCAATCAGATCCTCGTACAAGCTTGGATTCATTCCTTTCTTTAACTGTTGAATGCCTAAGGCCATTGTTGGGACCACATTATTATGTCTAACCTTAATTGCTTTTATCATTTGCATAAATTCTCTCTCATCACTTGTATCTTTGATATCAGGAAAGGATCTCAGATCGTGGAAAGAATCCAGATACCAGTCTCGGACCTTAAATGAAAGTTAATCAGAATTAGTTTGCAGGTAGAAGAAAAAAAATTCACCATGTACCATGGATTAGCTAAATTCTCAACTAAAAACTAAAAAAAAAAGCATTTTTGGATTAGATCATGCTGGCGGATCCCTAACATCACTAAAGGACCATTAGTAAAATTGGTGCCTGTCATAGCAAGTGAAATTGAAAAGAGTACTAGAAACTAAGTTAGAAGTACGCAGCTGGGGATTTGCTCCTAGAACATATAAGGATTACAAATGGCTTTGCGCTTGAAAAACAAGTAAAACAACCCTTTACTAAAATAAAAAGAAAAACAAATGATTTGCTAATTGCGATGTAAATATTGAATGGTAATCTAAGACCGTAGATACTAAACACATGCATTATGTTTTAAAATGGAGACCTTGAGAAGTAATAGAGTAAGTAAGAAATCCAAGTGTATTATATTAGTTATGGTCAACTTCCCTTAATCCCCACTTTTGTACGAGCCAAAAAGAAAATTTTCCTTCTTCACTACATTCAAGAAGAGAGAATAAACTAAGATTTAAGAAACCCCAACTCCCATTGATATTTATTTCATATAAATACCATGTCATTAACTAAAAAGTAGATGAGGATCAAAGAATTTATATTTTTTGTAAGAAAGAGGGTTATGGATATGATGAGATATGCAAAATAGATGATTATGAAAGACTAAAAACATTGCAACCAAATGGGAAGAGAAAACGAGAGATGGAGACCTTCAAAATGGCAGGTTTGAGAGATAAACCATAAGGGAGGGTCTCTAGCTCTAGAACTCTCCTAGCAATTCTAATGGGCAAGTCCTTGTAAAGAAACTGAGTGGAAAGGAGCAAGTTCCTGTCAGTGGATCTGGACCCAAACTCCATCATATACCTCAAACTTACCCCTGTCTGCTTCATGCTTCCCCATTTCTGCACTTCCCCCATCGCACTCTTTGATAACCATTCACATGCTTTCTTAGTTGCCATGCCTAGCTTAAAGGCAAGTTTTGCAACATTATACCAACACCACCTTCACCTTCCTCCTCCTGATTGTTTTTGTGCTGATGAAAATTGTAAAATCTAATAATACTGATTCCTTTTCGAAAACCCAGAAAGATATAAATGCCAAACTAACAAACTTAGAGACTAAAGATTATTAATATACAGAAACACACAAGAAGGAAAAGGGAAACATAAAAGAAGAGATTGGCGAGAAACCTGTCTTTTGACCCTATGACAAACACAAAAAGCATCTTTCTTTATCTTTCTGGTTAAAACTGAAAAGAGTAACCAAATACAGCATCATTTGGTTGGTTATCTTCGTTAACATAAAAGCTGTGTCATATTTTTAAGAAATTTATACTTTGTAAACAAATTAAACTAATCCCATCAGAAGAATTACATTTTTTATTTTTTGAGAGTCAAAATTACTTTAAATTATATAATATAATTAATACATCAAATATAACAAAATATGAATTATTTGATTCTTTTATTACGTATTAAGAGAAATCTACAATTGTTGTAGAGATAGTTAAACAAGAAGTATTAGTTCTTTTAGAGGTTAAGTCTAATTATAATAGTTTACAAACTTTTAAGTAATTTAATTAAAGTAAAATTTTAATTTCAATTAAACTTTAATTATAATTAATTCTAATTAAATACCAATTGGATTCAAATAAGATCTAATATTTCATATTGATCTTTATTTATTAAATATCTAATATTTAACCTTAAAATCTCTTAAACTTTAGAGTCAAGTCCAATTTGATCAAACACATTTTCTCTCTTTAACATGTTCTTTATGTTTGACTCGTAAGATTCATTAATATAGTTTATGACTATAAACTGTAATCCTAAATCATATTTAGAATTAGATAAATTAAACTTATGTAATTCATATTTAATTCTTTAATTAAATAATTTATATTCATAGATCATAATTGAGGTTAAGTAACACATAATGTTTGTTTGAGTATCTACATATTTTAGCTTATAAGATTAACAACTTCCTTTATAATGAAAAATAATACGTGTGATATTTTTTTATATTTTCTTAATATCTAATCTTACTACAACAATAACTAGGAACAATTTAAGAATAATACATAAATACAATATGAATATAATAATTATGAACTTGTCACAATTTCAGTTTCAATGCTAATTTATTCATTGGACTTTAACAATTACATCTTAATATATATAAGATAAATAATATCTTTAGATAATTATGTCACTAAACTATAAGTAACAATCTCTTACTTGCACTAAGTCAATCGTTGAAATATCTTATACCATATCACTATATGATGATCATGTTACTGCTATGATATGGTTTAATGATAAAATTCTATAAAATTATCTATAGTAGTCACGTGCTTAAGTTTTACAATTTTATCTTAATTATCATCATAATTAAGAGAATTTACCTAAATACATACTTTAATCTTTAACAAGACCTTAGTTTTGCATGCCTAATTGCTGTAATGTTCTATAGTACATTACTGTCTCAATCAATGTAAATGATTATACAGAGCTTATTAAATAACTCCTTGATTTAAATAATCATTTTTACTAAATAAAAGACATTTTTTCTCTTATTTCATCGTACCAAACGTCATCCTAGAGATGAAGATCAAAGATAAATTTCTTTAAATCATGACAATCCTCTCTTATTCACCTTCTCTTGGCCAAACCTAGATAAAGTACACCATTCTTTTGAGAAATGGCTACAACCCTACAGAAGATTGCAAAACTGAAAAACCTATCTAGAATATTAGCGAAGAAAGAATAACAAGATAGAAACTTGTATATAGTAATAAATGTAAAGAGGCAATGCTACTTGCAGAGCATAAATCAAGTGCATTACTATCATGAACTGGCTGAAATATATGCGTATTAGCTTCTGTGAGAGAGGTGAGACAAAAACAGAGACACAGAATACAATAGAAACACCCAATCCACTCACCATATCCCTCCATGGAGATGATCTACAGATCACCTCCAAAATACCGAGCATACAGGTGGCTAATTGGAATTTCATATCCATATCCAACCATTATTACTTTATCAAATATTCCAAGGTTAGAACACTCATCCAGTGGATTTTTTGCAGTACTATAAAGGTGCGTAAAGATTTTGGGAAGGCCACTCCTTTGAATCTCACCTCCCTCATCCAAAACCTATTATAATGAGATGAACAACTTGTTAAGAATCAACATCACAGAAAAACTCCTAGGCAAGACCAGCGTAATATGAAGTTATCATGGATGACAATAGATGTGGAAACCCAATCTGATGGTAGCAAGTCTAAAGCAGCAACACCTTTGTAGTGACGTCCTTAACTCCATCGGTAACTACTATTCTGATGAGAGGAGCCACTTTATCTGAATCTATATAAAGCTCTTGGATAGCTCATAGGGAATTCTTAACCAACTCAAATACCATAAGGTGCAAGTGTGTTGAAACATAGTTGTTACACAGGTCAAAATCTAAGGCATTATGCATAGGTAACAAGAAAGCAAATTTCCTAACTGCTTTCTACACTGCTAAAATGAAAGCAATTGAATGCAATAATGTAAGATGCAAAAATAAAAACAAATTAGTGAGTTAACAGAAAAATGTTTGAGAGAGAGGCATAGAAGAAGCAATTGAAGTTAGAAAGGAAAACACAAACAAAGGAAATCCAACTTACGGAAATGTAAACTTGGGATCCCAATAGATAGTAAAACCAGGTGCACTATCATACTCTCTTAGACAAATAACACGGGCATCCTCACTAGCATTTTGCGCTACCTCAAGTGGAGACATTTTTGTATTGATATAACCCACACAATGAGGAGGGGGATTTAGATTGTGCAAATCCACATGCTGCCCTGAGTATCATCCAACACCCAGGAGCATAGTGAGACTTTATAAGTCCATATAAGCAATCAATGCTAGAAAGGAAAAGCAATCATTTGTATTCAGAAATGGATAAGAAGTTAAAGCTAACTAATAAGCATTCTAATTCCAATTCTTGACATGTAAAAGTGATCTAGAAGTTGATGAATCTTAATCAGATCCTCGTACAAGCTTGGATTCATTCCTTTCTTTAACTGTTGGATGTCTAAGGCCATTATTAGGACCACATTGTTGTGTCTAACCTTAATTGCTTTTATCATTTGCATAAATTCTCTCTCATCACTTGTATCTTTGATATCAGGAAAGGATCTCAGATCGTGGAAAGAATCCAGATACCAGTCTCAGACCTTAAATGAAAGTTAATTAGAATTAGTTTGTAGGTAGAAGAAAAAAATTCACCATGTATCGTGGACTAGCTAAATTCTCAACTAAAAACTAAAAAAAACCCTTTTTTGGATCAGATCATGCTGGCGGATCCTTAACAGCACTAAAAGACCATTAATAAAATTGATGCCTGTCATAGCAGGTGAAACTGAAAAGAGTACTAGAAACCAAATTAGAAGTACGCAGCTGGGGATTTGCTCCTAGAACGTATAAGGATTGCAAATGGCTTTGTACTTGAAAAACAAGTAAAACAACCCTTTACTAAAATAAAAAGAAAAACAATAGATTTGCTAATTGCGATGTAAATATTGAACGGTAATATAACTGGTAAATAATCAAGGTGGGCCAAAAACTAGGAAGAAATAAGGTCAAAGAGTAATCCCTAACCACCTCTCTTTTATAGGGAGAGACCGCATATACTAAACACATGCATTATGTTTTAAAATGGAGACCTTGAGAAGTAATAGAGTAAGTAAGAAATCTATCAATTATACTTAAATTAACCAATTAATTAATTATATATATATGTATATATTTTCGTCCTTAGTATATTATACTTAAGAAGTAGAAGAGATCATAAATTTAAAAATATGTCTCATGGGTGTGACCTAAGATGTCACACCCGTGAGTATATATGAAGCTAAAACGCAGTCGTTCTTCGTGGATGAGTCGCGGAATGCAGTGGAGCATGAGTCATGGCTATGACCATTTAATTCAGATGCATGACTAGAGGGGAAGAATCCAATGGTCAGATTAAATGGACGACTGGGATGGATTTTATGTTCGTCTATCTCGTTCGTCCTTAGTATATATATACTTAATAAAAATTAATTCATTAACTATTATTTAAGTATAAGCATATTTATATTATGGGATTAAAAAATGTTCACTAAAAAAACCTATTCAATGAATAAGAAAAAATAAATGACGCCTATGACAAAGAATAAGAATTAAAAAAAACCTTCAATTCGTGCAAAGAAGAGAAATAAATATCGGCAAAAAACGCAAAAAAATATGACCCTTAGATCATTTGGACAGCGGGATGGATTTTCGTGTTCGTCCATCCCGTTCGTCCTTAGTATTATATATTTAAAGAAATAAATATCGGCAAAAAAATGCAAAAAAATACAACCCTTGGATCATTTGGACGGCAGGATGGATTTCCATGTTCGTCCATCCCGTTCGTCCTTAGTATTATATACTTAATGCTTAATAAAACGTAGTCGTCCTTTGTGGATGAGTCATGGAACGCAGTGAAGCATAAGTCACGGCTGTGACCATTTAATTCAGAGGTATGACCAGAGGGGAAGAATCCAATAGTCAGATTAAATGGACGAATGGGATGGATTTCGTGCTCATCTATCCCGTTCGTCCTTAGTATATATATACTTAATAATTAGTCAATTAATTATATTTTAATTAATCAATCTATTAATTATATTTAAATTAACCAATTAATTATATATAAACTATATTTAATCATATATATATGTAACGAATAATCATTGAGTCCTCCTCTTTCCGGACAACACATACAAAGAGACCCGCCAACAGTCAAGTAATTAATAAATCTATGAGAAATGTTTCGAATTCGTTTCTTTCTCTTCTATCTAGTTTCTTTAGTTATTCACTAGAGCAATTATGA
>JANQAP020005769.1:0-11775 GCA_026874005.2 Erythroxylum coriaceum | reverse complement strand
ATAGAGATGTGAAATTTCTTAGTCACTTTTGGAGAACTCTATGGAATAAACTTGGCACTAAACTCTTGTTTTCTACTGTTGCACATTCTCAAACAGATGGTCAAACTAAAGTGGTAAATAGAACTTTGACTACATTGTTGCGTGAGATCATCCAAAAGAACTTGAAGAAATAGGAAAAGTGTCTCCCACATATTGAGTTTGCTTATAATCGTACTAGTCATTCTTCTACTTAATTTTCTCCTTTTGAGATTGTTTATGGGTTTAATCCTTTGACTCCTTTAGAAATTCTTCTGTTGCCTTCTAATGAGTTTACTAACCTTGATGGCGTGAAAAAGGCTAAATATGTGTAGGAGTTGCATGCTAAAGTTAGAGCCAATATTGAAAGGAGAAATGAACAATATGTAAAGTAAGCCAATGAAGGTCGAAGGCGTGTTATATTTAAACCCAGTGATTGGGTTTGGATGCACTTGAGAAAGGAGAGGTTTCCTGAAAAAAGGAAATCTAAGCTACAGCCAAGAGGAGATAGCCCCTTTCAAGTTTTAGAAAGGATTAATGATAATGCTTATAAAATTGATTTGCTTAGCTCTTATGGTAATGTTAGTGCTACATTCAATGTATCTAACTTATCCCTCTTTGATGTTGCAGATTTGAGGACATATCCTTTCGAGGAGGGAGAGAATGATGGAGAACCATGGGCATGTGAAAGACAAGAAGGAAGCTTGGGACATGACTTGCATGGACATGAGTTGGCAAAAGGAGGCTTAGGAGCTGAAATTGGATCAGATTTGAAGTCTGAATGTGTAAGGCAAGGGGCTGAACGAAATTCCCATGTCAAAGACCCAACATTTAAGTCTAATGTTCCTAAATATCTATTACAAGATATTGGAGGCCCAATGACAAGAGCTAGGGCCAAAGAAATGAAGCAAGCATTAAATTGTTTGATCCAAGACCTTCAAGAGATAGAGCCTATATTGATGATTCATATTGCATCTTATAAAGGTCTAAGAGGCATTGTCTTAGTCCTTGAAGCCCAGTATGAAGTGTCCAAAGGCCCATATTGAATCCAATTGGAAGAACTCAAGTAAAATATCATGTGACAACCATGTGCCACTTAAAAATAAGGAGAAGGACGTGATCCATAAGGTCTAATATTTTCAGATCATGTTTTGATTAGTTTCCTTTTTTCTTTGAAATAAGGTCATTTAGCCAAAACTTTTTCTAAGTTTATTTTGTTTCCTTTTATTTTAGGAGTTACTTTGTTTCTTGTGCTTCTATGTGTTTGTTTGATTCTAGCCGTTTTCGGGCATAGCTCCATCTTGTTGAAGGTTTTTTGGGACAAGTTCCTACTGGGTCTTGCATCATTTCACATATCATGACTACTTTTCATTAGTGTACATAAGCAAACTCAACATATTACACCATCACTCAAAGATAAATATAGATGCAAAATGAATCTTCCTTACGGTTTCACTCATTTCTCTTAAGTGTTTGATGGTTAGTGTTTCGCTCAAGCTTCTTATAGGAAATTACACTACCATAGGCTTGCTAATACACCAATTCTCCTCTATAATGATTGCATGCATAAATAGATCAAAAGGACTTACTTAGGGTTGGAATGTGGTAAGGGTTAAGGTGGATAAAAAGGGTAAAGGGATTAATACAAGCATTCATAAAGTAATAAATAGACAAAGGGATAACAAAATATATTTCTGAGATACACAAGTGAAAATATACTACTCCTCTGCACTTATTGATGCTACTAAAATGTTCTTCCTTTTTCTTTTCTTTTCTTTTTCTCTTTTCTCTTTTTTTTTAAATTTTATCAAATGGAAGAAACAATGAACAAAATAGAAACTAAATATAATGTGATTCAAGAGCAGGAGTATCACTCAACCTATCACAGAAAAATTCGTATAAAAAATCCCAACTAATGCATTACTTAATATTCTACTAAGCTTATGAATGGGTAGGTTAATAGGGTTTTGGGTTGTTAAAATTTTGAGGTGTTTTCAAGAAACAAAATGATTCAGGCTCAACAGGTAGTAAGCGATAATAAAAGGTAGGTTATTTAAGCCAAGGGTTAACATAAAAAGGGCCTTAATCATCTCTATTAAGCATGCATCTAGTAGACTCAAACCGATTCAAAGCAAGTTTTAAAGGTAATAACCTAAGGAAACATCACACAAACAAAGAAATAAAATGACTATAGATGGAGTCATAGAGGCTCAATCCTCACATTGACTTAAATAAAAATTCATTATGCATCTTTACACTGCCTCCTTGCTCAAGTCTCAAATTGTGAGTAAGCTTATATAACCAACTACTTTTCATCACTCAACATAGTTCACTCTCTACTCAAGTGGCCTAATCTAAGTTCAAGCTTCCATTCAATCTCATTCTAACTAGCATGACAAAATCTCATGGCAAAACAATTCAAAATGATTCAAATGTAGATCCATTGCTTAACACAAAACAACATAAAACAACCTTATATGCCTAAAACATGCATCCTATTTAACAAAATGCAAACATTGACTAAAACAAACTAAAACAATGCAATTGACAAAGAAAATGTTACCTCCCCACACTTAAAGAACATCAAACCAAACAAAGTAAATAAAACAATGTAAAAAGTTTATGGTAAGAAAACTTATGGAGATTGTAGAGGCGAAGGCGTAGGAGAAGGGACTTCAATATTATTCCTCTGGATGAACTTGAGGAATTTCTTCTTCATGTACCACTGCTCCTTGTGCACTTGTCTCATCTAGGTGTCGAGCTCATTAATTTGCAGTGTTATTTGTTGATGGTTAGAGGTTATTTGGTCAAGGATTTGCTAGAATCTATCGACCTCTGCTACTGCGGTTGGTTCCTCTTCCACTGCTTCTTCTTGGGGCTCTGGGGGCACGTGAGATGTGGATGGTTGAGAAGTGGCTGCATCCTTGCCCTTCTTATTCTTAACGGTTGTGCCCGTCTAAGGATTTTGGAGCTCCATAGAATAGGGCTCCAAAATTTCAGAGTGTCTCAATTAAAGGACATAAAAAATATCATATCTAGTCGTATGCGCTTTATCCACATCAAGATTATAATATAAAGCCAAAGCAGTAGCAATGTATGACATGCCAAAATAAGAGCTCTTCTTATTAACATAACTCACAATAGATCAAAAAACTGATAAGGGGTATTTATTTTGATTTTTCGATCCATGCACCAAAGGAAGAAAAGTTCCTCAACCGAGCACTTATTACTTTCAGTTTTGTTAAAAATCATTAAGCACATAAACTTATGAAAAAGTAAGTGCTCGATGCTACGAATTAAAGTATTTGGTGCATTTTTAGAGTCAAAATTGGTTTCACCTGTTAGAATTTTCCAATAATCGTCCACATAAAAGTCATCGTGACCATCCAAAACTTTAGTGTTCGATAAATCAAAAAGCGCTCGAATGACAATATAATCAAGTTTATAAGCATGGCCACCTATCCTAAACCAAAATGTATCCATTTCAGAATTGTAGCGTACTGTGGTGAAAAATTCGACAGTCATCATGCGATATATTGGCACATCATAACGAATTAACCGACCCCAACCAATATTTGCAGCCAATTTCTCTATGTTCACCTTAATCCTAGATTTTCTAATAGTTCAAAATCAAAGAATGTAGGAGGCATTAATTCTCTATCTTTAAAGTCCCGAATCTGCATACCTTCGTCTTCTGAAAAATGGGAAATGGGGTACGAAAAGTGGCTAGTACTGCTATCGCCTGCAACTAAATTAATACCAACTCTAGCAGTCGAAAATGTAGTTAGTGAAGAGTTGAGATCGTTCCCATGAGGAACTTTAACAGGAAATGTTATACGAGTTGAAAACTAAAATGAAATAGGGGGTTTGAATTAACGTAAATTAAAGGAATTAAAATTGACTGAAATTGAAAATTAACAAAAAAATTCAAATATGAAAATTGAGTAAACAAACCTTGGTTTCGGGTCACCTATGTTATCAAACTAATATGGATCCTTGATATAAAATTCAATCCATTAGTAAGTATTCATTGGGTGTTGTTTTCTCTTAAGATTAAATGAATAGAAACATGTATTCTAAACATTCTTATTAGTCAACAACTTC
The DNA here is from genome assembly GCA_026874005.2 of Erythroxylum coriaceum. Classification (NCBI taxonomy): domain Eukaryota; kingdom Viridiplantae; phylum Streptophyta; class Magnoliopsida; order Malpighiales; family Erythroxylaceae; genus Erythroxylum; species Erythroxylum coriaceum. The sequence continues at coordinate 7,656 of JANQAP020005769.1, read as the reverse complement.
GATATGATCTTAAGTTTAATTGATTAATAGCTTTAAGAACCAAGAAACCAATGAACAAGACAACACATGTACGAGATGCATTTAATCTAGTTAAGTGTCTTCTTAGAATTTCCAAACTCTAACGTAAAGATGGTAATCCTAATTGCCACTTGGGATTAGCAAGACTAAACGTCATATCCTACTAATCAGACTATAAATTAAACAAATCAATTCCTAATTGCCCACCCTAGAAATCAATCAATTCAATCATGAAAAGTAGTTCGGAAGACACTTAATACTCATCAATGAAACAAACTTTATTTAGAAATTTCACCATACTAGATGATAATGCGGTTCCCTTCAACCAAGAAAATAAGTTTAGTTACTCACAACAAAAGTAAGAACAAATAGAAGAATAACAAAATATAAAGTCTCCATCCTTGTTCTTTTCTGAAAAATACAAAAAATCTAGCCTAAAACCAGAAAAACCCCAAAAGAAAAGAAGCTACAGAATATGTAAAAACTCAGCCTAAGGCTTTGCATGAACCCTCATTCATATAAACAGTGAATGTCTTTTATTCATTTTCGATCCTCTCTCTCATCCATGCTGTCGTAATCTTGAGCAGATATATTCCCCACATAATTAGGCTACAGCTGCCCACCAATAAGGCAACATTTGATTTCCAAAATCATAAAGATCTTGGGTGGACCGAATCTGATTTGAAATCAGATTTTGCAGATAGGCTTTTCCCTTACAAGTGTCTATGCTTAGCCAACTATTTTTCTACCACCTGGGAATTCGATTTGTCTTTCTTTTCTTTTCATCTTTTTGCTCCAATTTCATCTTTCATGTGTTGAAAACCATCTGAGAACAATTTAGAAATAAGTCCCTCAATTTCGAACAATAATTTCAACACATTAAAGAAATTTATCCCAAAATTAGTACAAAAATAACAACTTAACAAATTCCCCCACACCAATCTTTTGCTTGTCCTCGAGCAAATATGCCAACCCACTACACTTTATCAATTCATCTTTTATAAGATTAAGTGCATACATTCCACTAAACTTGGGCCAGCAAGACTTAGGTTGCAACACACATGATAATCACTTTTTATCGATACAAATAAACTAAGTCAAATTAAAACATTCTTATTCAAAGGCAATTATGAAACCAAGGTGAATTCTTTTCACAGATTTCTCTCTTTACACTCAAGTGTTTAAGGATAAAGTGTTTCGCTCAAAATCTTCTAATGCAAATATTCTGCCATATGCTTACTTTTTCACTAACTCTTCACCACTTAAAATACAAACATGCACAAATCAAAAGGACTTTTCAAGGTTGTATTGTTATAGGTCAAGGAAAGGATTGATAATGGAAAAGGGCAAAAATCATAAACATTAGTAAAGCACCCAACCACTTGTGGAGACACAATTTCTATTGCAAAGGAGTCAACAACATCATTCTGTAAAGGTAAATTACTTCAAATTTTTTTCGCTGCTGTATATTTTTCTCTTTTTCTTTTTCTTTTTTCTTTTTTTCTTTTTTTAATGATAGCAGTACACACACAATTCAAAACTAAACCTTTCAATTTCCTTCATCTTTTTCTTTTCATTGCTTTCCATATCTCTCGAAATAAGTGTGACATAATTTGTGGCTAGAATGCCTACTTATATTTATGATGGGTGAAGATATGAGAGGCTTAAGTTGCTTGTTGTAGGTTTATCAAGAAAAAGGGTTTAGCTAAAAAAGTTTAACAAATGATATTGAATTAGGTTGGCTTTTTAAGCTAAAGGGTTAAAACAAAGATGGCCTGTATCATTCTTTTTGTGCAAGCATGTATAGATGTGGTCTCAAATCGATTCCAAGCAAGTTCTACAGAAAAATGCACCTTAGAAGATAATCACAGATTAAGAAATAGAATAACATAAAGATGATATCATTAAGGTTCAAATTTGTTCACAGGAGGTTTAATTCAAGAATTCACCTTAATTCCACATATTACCTAATCACTCAAATGTTAAACTTTGACTAAGTGTATAAGACCAGTTACTGCAATTAATCAGCACGGTTCACCTTATACACACATAGCCTAGTTTAATTTCATACACACACTCAATCTCATGCAAACTAATATGACAAAGTTTCATGGCTCAACACATGACAAAAGCATGCAAAGAACAGAAAAATTTTAAACAGAAAAAATTTCAAGAAAAGAAAATCAAAGAAAGGCAAGACCATTTAGTCACACACATGTATTCAAATTCCCCCATACCAGACCAACATTGTCCTCAATGTTATGACATAAGAATAAATAAGCAAAAATATAAAAGAAGAGAGAAAAGAATGCTTCTCTATTTTTGGAAATCTGAAGTCATGGAATTGGTAGGTGAGGAGGTTGGAACCCTTGATCTACCCAATATGCCATTAAAATTTGCTCCATTCTATGCATCCGATGTTCAAACAAGGCTAAGAGACCGTCCAAATTGGGTTGGGGGGCTGGCTATGGCTTGGTCTCTCAATAATAACCCGACTCCTTGTGGTTTGTCGTGGGTTGAAAGGAGGTGCTGGTCCTGGATTGGTTAAGGATATTCTTCTACGACTCATATCGACAATTCCCATCCTACATAAACATTCCATATCCAAAGGCTCTATGGCACAAGCCACCATCATATCAGTATTATCAAGGTCTAATTCATTCAAATTAACAACCAACTTAGTGATATAAGACCCTAATATTAGTGGTTTGGATTTTTTGTGTAATACGGATTGAAATTGTGTTAAAAACCAAAAACCTAAATTAACAAGAATTTGTCTATCCATACACCATAAGAAATAAAATTCAGCCTTAGAAAGGGTACCTAGAGAATCCCGACGCCCTGAAAAGTTGTACGCTAAGAGTCGATGGATGATTTTAAAAACAAGATTTTTTAAATACGAACTCTTAGATGTACTAGAGCTATACTAATGAGGGTCGACAGACCATTGACTCCACAATTCAGATGCATTAAAGTCACTATGATAATCACAACAAGAGCTTAAAAATGGTTCATTTTTGACATCATCAATAGGGATAAAACCCATAGCCATGTTAAACTCAACAACAGATAATGTAAACTCTTTACCTATAAGCCTAAATTCAACAATCCCTTCAGTGAACAAGTCAAAATCTTAATGAGAATTAAACTGAAAGATGTTGAAAATTCTCTGGTTAATTTAACAAATGCAGGGCAATCAATTCTAGTAAACACACTCTAGCATATTGGTCCCATCATTTGCTTTAAGGAATCATGAATTTCTAAAGCTTGAAGAGTATTGGTAAGAATATACTTACATGGGTAAATTTTTCGTTGACTGAGTTGTTGAAAATTTTCATTGTCTTCTGGAAGTCGAAATAAAGTGCATCCTCCATTGCTTGAGTTCCATTTGCTACGGTGTTCGAGTTGTTTTTCCCTTCTTTGTTCGATTTCGTACGGAGGGGCCTGGTGTTGGTTCGTATATCGGAGGTTCTGCTGGGGTGGACGTTGTAGCCAGGACAGATGATGTTGTCGTGCTCAAAGGAGTTTGGGTTATTGCCAAATTTGTAATGGGATATGCTACCCTTCTTGAATCACTCTTCTTCCTTGACATGATGGCAACCTTGATGAATACACAGTCCTAAATTTGAAAAATAAGAACACAAAACCACAAAATATTGCGTTGGTAATGGAGGATTTGTGGTAAGGAAGATTGGGTGAAGTTTCAGTAGAGAAGATGTAAATAGGATTGGGGTTTCAGTGAAAGAGATGAAAATTGTGGGTTTTGTGTGGATATTCACAAAATTACAAGATGATTGAAAGTGGAAGGAAAAATTCGTGAAGGGGGGAAGTGTTTTTTAGGGGGGCGGGGGGGCGGTAAACTTAATGAGGATGGCAGGAAGAAGAAATTTTTTTGTTTTTTTAAATAAACAAAAAAATTACAGAAATTAAAAGAACAATCGGTAATGCTGAATGAACTGAATTAGTAACTGAAATAAAGCAACTGAATAAAATAAAAATGAGAACTACTAAAAATAAATAGAATTGAAATGAAACCTAAAATTTTTGGGTTACCCCCAATTGCGCTTCTTTTAAGTCGTTAGCTGGATGTGTGTATTGACTTACCTGATTAGAGATAGGTTGGGGTTACCAGCTCTATCTCTTCCACATGCTCGACCATAGAGTTTTCATAATATCGCTTTAAATGGTGTTAATTAACTTTAAATATCTTAGAGGTATCTAAACTTTGAATTTCTACTGCGCCATGAGAAAAAACGTTAGTAACAATAAATGGCCTAAGCCAACGAGATTGTAATTTTCCTCGAAATAACTTAAGCTTTGAATGATAAAAAAGAACTTTTTGTCCTATCGAAAATTGTTTCCAAGAAATGATTTTATCATAAAAAGATTTAGTTTTTTCTTTATAAGTTTTGACATTTTCATACGCTTCATTATGAATCTTTTTTAACTCCTGCAATTGCAATTTCCTATTATTACTAACCTCTTCTTGGTCTATATTCAACTGCTTCACCGCCCAACAGGCTCTATGTCCTATTTCCAAAGGTAAGTGACAAGGCTTACCAAAAATTAACCTGTATGGTGACATTCCTATTGGAGTTTTGTAGGCAGTACGATACACCCACAAGGCATCATCCAATCATAAGCTCCAATCCTTCTTATTCGGATTCACAACTTTTTTCAAGATTGATTTAATTTCCCGATTGGAGACCCCATCTTGCCCACTCGTCTACGGATGATAGGTTGTAGAAAGCTGGTGTGTGACACCGCATCTTTTCATCAAAGCTTCGAAAATCTTATTACAAAAATGGGTCCCTCGATCACTAATGATAGCACGAGGCATTCTAAACCTGACAAAAATGTTAGATTTACCAAAATCTATAACAGTTTTAGCATCGTCAGATAAAGTAGCCTTAGCTTCAACCCATTTCGAAATGTAATCCACAACAAGCAAAATATAATTCTTACCAAAGGAAGTAGGAAAAGGACTTATAAACACTATTCCCCATACATAAAAAATCTCACATACTAGAATATTAGTAAGTGGCATTTGATCTCTCGATCCCAAGCTACCTGTTCTTTGACAACGATCACAGGACTTGCAAAACATGTAAGAATCATAAAATAGCTTAGGCTAAAATAAACCACATTCAAGAATTTTTCGAGCTGTTCTTTTGGGACCAAAGTTTCCCCCACATACAGATGAATGACAGAAATTTAATATGGAAGGAATTTCATCATCTATAACACATCTTCTAACAATCTGATCAACACAAAATTTCCAAAGATGAGGTTCATCCCAAATGTAATACTTAGTTTCTTGCTTAATTTTATTTTTTTTAGCTCTAGATAAATCACCAGGTAAGGACTTAGTTACCAAGAAATTAACTATGTCAGCATACCATAGAATTGCCTGTTGAATTGCGAAGAGACTCTCATCCAGAAATTCATCTTGGATAACATTAGATGCATTGGTTGGAATGATCCTGCTAAGATGATCGGCCACTAAATTTTTAGCTCCTTTCTTATCACGTATTTCCAAATGGAATTCTTGGAGAAGTAAAATCCATCAAATCAATCTCAGCTTTGCTTCTTTCTTATTCACCAAGTATTTTAGAGCTGCATGGTCTGAATAAATGATCACCTTCGTGCCCCATAAGTAAGATCGAAACTTTTCCAACCCAAAAACTACAGCCAAAAACTCTTTCTCCATCGTGGAATAAATTTTCTGAGCATCATTAAGTGACTTTTAGTAGATGACATGAGGTACCTTGTCCATTTTTTTTCCCAACACTACTCTAACTGCATAGTCCGAAGCATCACACATTAGCTCGAATGGAATATCCCATTTTGGTGGTTGAATAATCGGAGCTGTAGTGAGTCATTCCTTAATTTGATCAAATGCAATCTTACATAGCTCATCAAAATCAAACTTCACATCATTTTGGAGGAGTCTAAATATGTGTTGCACAATCTTTGAAAAATCCTTGATAAATCACCGATAGAAACCTACATGACCAAGAAAAAAAAAACTTCCCACACAGTTGCGGGGTAAGATAAAGATTGAATAACATCTATCTTAGTCTTATCGACTTCAATTCCCTTAGAAGAAACTACATGACCCAAAATTATACCTTGATTAACCATGAAATGACACTTTTCATAATTTAAAACCAAATTAGTCTCAATGCAACGTTTAAGCACTTTTTCAAGGTTGGGAATGCATGTTTCAAAAGACTCTCCATAAACTGTGAAATCTTCCATAAAAACTTTTATGCAATTTTCCACAAGATTAGAGAAAATACTTACCATACACCTTTGAAATGTTGCTGGTGCATTACACAACCCAAATGGCATTCTTCAGTAAGCAAAGGTGCCGATTGGACATGAGAAGGTTGTTTTCTCCTGGTCCTTTGCTGTAACCAAAATCTGGTGATACCCTGAATAACCATCTAAACAACAATATTGGGATTTACCTGCAAGTCTTTCAAGCATTTGATCAATAAATGGAAGTGAAAAATGATATTTTCTAGTAAACGAATTTAGCTTCCCATAATCTATGCAAACTCACTACCCATTTTGAACACAGGTAGGTAATAACTCATCATCACTGTTTTCTATCACAGTTACCCCAACTTTCTTCGGAACTACTTGGACCGGACTTACCCAGCTGCTATCCAAAATTGGATAAATGATTCCAGCGTCAAGAAGCTTCAAGATTTCCTTTTTCACCACTTCCATCATGGGTGGGTTTAACCGATGTTAGGGTTGCCTCACCTCCTTAACTTCATTTTCCATCAATATCCGATGCATGTAAATGGTAGGACTAATGCCCTTTAAATCTACCATTGTCCAACTGAAAGCTTCCTATGCTCCTTTAACATTTGAATAAATTAATTTTCCTGTAAAAGAGTAAGTTTATTAGAGATTATAACAGGTAACGTGTTTTTCTCACCCAAAAAGATGTATTTTAAATGGCTAGGAAAATTCTTCAACTCCAATGTTGGTGGTTGGATCAAGGATGGCAATAGCTTGGATGTGTTACGTGACAGCTCCATATACGACAACTTCCTCTCCAATTGATTGGATTTTTCCAATTGACAAAATAGCACCTCTAATTCGTGGTTGGGCAGTAGCGATGCTTTAATGCTTTGCCACTGTGATGTCTCTCCCATCTCCAAGAGTGTTTCAAGTGTATCCCTTCCACTCAATAATGAATTTTCCTGCACCCATGTGTCAATAAAATCCACAGAAACAATAGGTTGTTCATCATTCGAAATTTTCATAGCATTGTATATATTGAATTTAATTAGTTCACCATCAAATTCTATAGTTAATGACCTATCATCAACATCAATTTTCGTTCTTGTGGTTTTTAAAAATGGCCTTCCAAATAAATTCAAGGTTGAAGAAGATGCATCATCACTCCCCATCTGTAAAATATAAAAGTCAGCTGGAAAAAACATATCCCCCACTTGAACTAAAATGTCCTCTAACACACCCTTTGGATAATCATTTGAATGATCCGCTAATTGAATCACTACATTAGTTTCCTTGAGAGGTGCCACATTTAAAGACTTATAAACATCATATGGCATGACATTTATGGAAGCACCCAAATCTAACATAGCTTTTTCAATT